>QNTS01004425.1:31982-48788 GCA_003317085.1 Hucho hucho
GTTGAGGTTAGAAACCTATTCTGAGAGGGTTATGTTAGCTGTTAAACCATTTAGCAGTTGTCAGTTCATTCAGATGTACAAATGGCACTAAAGAAGTCTCTTTTCTTGTTCTACGGGAGTGTTTTTAACCAGAACAAGAACAGTTCACCACGTTCAGACACTCAACTATAACACTATGATAACTGCGACACCCTCAAAACCCACAGGTTTTTTCTTCTCACACTATAACAGTGTCATTACTGAGACATTCACAGCATTCTCAACCATCTTCCCCATCTCATTTACTGTTCTGACCACATTGACGTTTTACGTGAAGCCCACTGTTTCCTCAACCACTTGTCTATCGCTCTGATATCTAGCTTCTCTATGTGACAGACATTTCCTTTTAAAGAAGAACAGTCTGAAGAAGAACCATTAAATGCATCTTAAATTCTTGCCATACTTTTAATTTGATCCATAGGGTTCTTCATTTTGTTGGTGGACCCAACAACATTGGAAGACTTATTGATACAGCTGATGGTCACTTTAAAAATGGAACACTAGTCACTTTAATAATGTTTACTTACTGTTTTACTCATTTCATATGTATATACTGTATATATATATTGTATTTTAGTGTATTTTTCTGTCAATGCCACTCAGGCATTGTTTGTCACAATATTTATATATTTCTTAATTACATTATTTAACTTTTAGATGTGTGTATTGTTCTGAATTGTTAGAATCTACTGCACTGTTGGAACACAAGCATTTCTCTACATCTGCAATAACATCTGCTAATATGTGTATGTGTCCAATACATTTGATTTGATGTACAGTACATTTCTATGTGGATGACACTGTTCTCTATTCGTGGCAACAGATTGTAACATCATTCAACTGAATCAGTATGATTTGAAGCTTCTTCTGAATTCCTCTAAAACAAAACACATAATATTTTCCAATACTAAACACTCTGAAAACCATGTCATTACTACCTTGGAAGGAAATTCTATAGAGCAAAGCCATAAAAGTGAAGCCATAAAAATATGTGGGAGTTTGAGAAGCTGAGCTTCACTAATCATGTTGAGAACCTGGTAAAGAATATCAAGTTGAAAATACATCTTTATTAACAGCATGAGGGTTGTATTTCTTTGGAGAGCAGAACAGAGCTGGTACAAAGTACCTTCCTGTCTGTCTTGGACTATAGTGATGTAATTGATATACTGTCATCAACCACTACCCTGAAGGCAATTGATTGTGTGTATAATCTTTTACAAGGCAAGAAAGTTAAGAACAAACTCTTATTTTCAATGATGGAACAGTCTTGTTCAGGGGTAGAAAGATAGATTTGTACCTTGTCAGCTCAGGGATTTGATCTTGCAACCTTTCAGTTACTAGTCCAACACTCTAACCACTAGGCTACCTGCTGCCTCATGCAACCAAAAGCATCTGACACATCACCGTGACCTCTATAGTGATGTTGGCTGGTCGTCGTTGACTCTACTCAGGCTTTAACATTAATATACTATGATTTATAAGAACATTTTGGGAAAACTACCACTTTATTGCTATTCTTCTTTGATAAGGTCAGGAAATAAATACCAGTTACGGTCTCACTACTTACTTTTAACGGTTCCTCAAATCAGAACGGTTTCAGCAACAAAGCTCTGTGGTTTTATAATTCTCTCCAGACCAGCTTGAAACTCCAGGATCTGGTTTCCTTGGAGGAGTTTAAATGTTTGGTTGACTCACATGTTACTGAGGAATGTGATTGTCATTCGGACTTGATGCTGTGGTACATACAATAGAATATTTTATCTATGACGATTGTATGTTTCTGTAATTTAAATGTATGTCTGTCTATGTAAATGTTCCTTTTTTATGTATGTCTATGTAAATGTTCTTTTTGTATGGTGTGTCTATGTCTGTAAGTTGTTACAGTATGTCTGATATTTGTATCAAACATTGCTCCCCCCTGCTGCTATCTTGGTTGGACCAGGTCTCTCTTGAAAAATCTATTTCATCTCAATGAGACTAACTTGGATAAACAAAGGTTAAGTAAAACATCATAATAATTCTCCTTCAACAATACATATGGGGGGGCGTTTCCCAACTCACTGTTCCTGTTACAGTGTCAGAAAAAGTTCAAGAGGAAGTGCGAGCTCTGTCAGTTGGCCAATATTCAAAAGAGAGGCAAATTTTGGCTCCCAAGTGGCGCAAAAGTCTAAGGCATCTCAGTGCAAGAGGTGTCATTATAGTACCTGGTTCAAATCCAGCCTTTATCACATCTGGCCATGATTGGGCAGTGCACAATTGGCCCTGTGTCATCCGGGTTTGGCCCGAGTAGGCTGTCATTGTAGAATAATTTAATGATGGTGTTGGAGTCGTGCTTGGCCATGCAGTCATGGGTGAACAGGGAGTACAGGAGGGGACTGAGCACCCACCCCTGAGGGGCCCCAGTGTTGAGGATCAGCATGGCAGATGTGTTGTTACCTACTCTTACCACCTGGGAGAGGCCCATCAGGAAGTCCAGGATCCAGTTGCAGAGGGTGGTGTTTAGTCCCAGGGTCCTTAGTTTAGTGATGAGCTTTGAGGGTACTATGGTGTTGAACGCTGAGCTGTAGTCAATGAATAGCATTCTCACGTAGGTGTTCCTTTTGTCCAGGTGGGAAAGGGCAGTGTGGAGTGCAATAGAGATTGCATCATCTGTGTATCTGTTGGGAAGGTATGCAAATTGGAGAGGGGATTTCTGGGATAATGGTCACACCCCAAGTCGGTTTAGAGGGTACCAAACTAGGAGGACCACGGCAGTCCAAGCACACACAGGTTCCATCGGCTCCAAAAAGGGTTTACAGATAAGGCTGCACAATTAATTGAATTCAGATATCCAAAACGTAAAAAAAATATTTTAAAACGCCACCCGGCCGTGTATCGCATACTTTTTTTTTTACTCTGTTTTTTTCCCCTCTTGCGGCTGCTTTTCACACACAACAAGCCCGGCCCGTCATTTAACCAACACATTCCTCCTCCTCGCTGTAAGATTTACTATAAATTTGCATGCTGTTCTGTTAGGTCAAATGCAGTCAACAGATTGTTCCAAACAACAATGATGTTGCTTTCCACTTTGCTTCTAAATATACATCATCCTACTTCTATTATTCCAACAGTTCACCCAAGTGTTATCATATATATTGCAAGTCACAGTGCAATTGTAATATTTGGTTTAAAAAAAAAGCTATGTGATTTTTTGCCTATATCGTGCAGCCCTAGTTACAGAAGCCACTTTTTTCCCCCTAACTCTTACCCGAGAAGCCTGAACTGTCAGAGCCTCATGAGACTTGAACTGTCAGAGTCACATGTAGGGAACCAGAACCTGCTACAACTTGGCTAGGCACACTGACACACTGCCACTGCGGCCCAATTCCATAGACCCCATGGTTTCAAAAACAATACTCACCTTGCGAGTCTAAAATGTCAGAACCTCAAGTCCAAAACATTAGAACACCTGTCGTGACTTGGTAAAACACACACACGCGCGCTGCATAGCATCGACTAGAGTCAATGAACCATGGCAGCCCGAGGCTCAAACACACAGGAAATCTGCAGTAACCTGAAAACGGTATACTCCCACGCTGCCACGGCAACCAAAGGCTAAAATTCACAGAAAGCTGAGGTATCCTGATAATGTCCACTTTAAATGCTGCCACACCCCAAGGCAGCACAAGGCTTAAACTCACAGGGAACTGTGGTAACCCAGATAGATGGGTTACCACTTCCGGACCATAAGAACACTATGAGCCACACTGGGAACAGTTACATCCAAGCGATAAAACCTCACAAAGGTGTTTTCAGAGACACAGAGTCCAATAAGGCTCACACTGAGCGTCCAGGACCAAAGCCCGGTCCCAGGTCGGTGCCATAGGCTTAGACACTGGTCTGAGCTGACGCACGCCTTTCAGGAACTGCACATAAGAGGCTGAGACCCCGGGGTAGAGCCATCAATCCCTACATGACACGCCAAGATGGCTGCCATATAAACATTCAATGTGGAAAAGGAAAGGCCCAAAACAAAAAGTTCTTGCAAGAATGTCAAAATGTCCACCAAAGAGTTCTGAAAAGGAGAAACTCAACCACCGAGGGGTGCAGTCTCCACTCCGTAGAGATATCTGTGAAGATACGTCACCCTGAGTGACCCCCACCCGCCTGTTCAAGCGGCGCCACTGCAGGGACAGGCGGTAAATACCTTCCCCCAAAGCTGATGGAACTCCACTGCGGGGGAGAAGACCAATAGTTCACTCCCCACCATCGAATCCAAAACCAGGGCTTTAGGCTGCCCCGGACTGAGTTAATCCTACTCACACTCTGAAAATCCTGAAAATTCTCCAGAGACAACCAGAGATAGTATATCATTCCGGAATCTGTATTGTAAACACTGCCAGAGAAATTGGCTCTGCTCTCTACCGGCCTCAGACAACCCCATTCCCGAGGTCGCTTCACCGGAAGACCCTTTGCCGTGATTGTGTTAAATAGACATGGGCGGGTGCCTCAGACATGGCCTCTGCCTGGGGCCTCTAAATCACCAAGTCCGCCCTGCCCACATGCACACCACCCTTGCACACACACACCACCACCCATGCTCTCTCTCACGTGCCGTCTCTCCCTTCTCTGTAAATATCTGTGTAATAAAATGCCATAGACAGGCCTATGCTCAGATAGGATAAACAAGAGGATGTCTCTATAACAGCAGTGGAAAGAGAAATTAATCTGCTGATAGGCAAGCTACTTACTGGTAGCCTAGCCCATGATGGCTAGTCTACTCCTTTACCGTCCAATATCTTTATATTTTATGTCCAGAGGTGAACTGGCTCTGGACATAAAACAGTCTGCGAGTCTTGATTAATAAATTAATATCTTCAGTTACAACACTTTTCTGTCTTCCCTCTACTGTTACACACAGGTGTTCTGGGATGCTGGATAGCTAATTAGTCTTTATGTTCCATAAACGAGCACACATAGTTGGTGTATTATGGAAATATGGCCGTGGGATCCTTTTTGTTTAAAAAATAATAATTTCTCGATGATTTGATGAAGTTTCAAAGGTTTCCAAAACCGTATTGCAACCGAGGAATATTAAAGTTTACACAGAGCGTCGTCGGGACTGCTGTGTCACCTGAATCTTGTAAACATATCCATTTTGAATTCTTACATTGACAACACATGCATTGATCATGAAATATTGATGGCTATTCAGAGAGTAGGCTAAGCCATCTTCGGATAAGCCATCCCTTAGCTAAAAATATATTGCAGTGCAGTAGGAATGTATATATTGCAGTTATTACAAATCTACTGGAGTACACAGTTATGCACCGGTTACATCATGACATATTTAATGATGCCGTATGTCATCTTCATGGAATCTCGTTCCGGTAATGGACAAAGAGCTTAGGGAGGGTTTCACAACACGCAAGACAAAATATAGCCTAGTCTCTCATCAGGGATTTCATTTATTTTGGGAGATTGCAAAATATGACCTTTTCATTCAATGCAGTAGAAAAATATTGTTTCAGTTGATAATAAAACATGTTTGTTTAGTTACTTTTTCTAGCAAGTCAAGCTAGCCTACAGAGCATCTACTTAGCTAGCTAAAAGCTACGCTATACTCTAGCTAGTGAACCAGGCAAGGCAGTCATTTGAGAAACCAAGGCTGTTGAGTCTGCCGATAAGAATTTGTTGATTGACAGAGCCGAAAGCTTTAGCCAGGTTGATGAAGACGGCTGCACAGTATTGTATTTTATCGATGGCGGTTATGATATCATTTAGGACCTTGAGTGTGGCTGCTGTGCACCCATGACCAGCTCGGAAACCAGATTGCATAGCGAAGAAGGTACGGTGGGATTCGAAATGGTCGGTGATCTGTTTGCTAACTTGGCTTTCGAAAACTTTAGAAACGCAGGGTACGATAGATATAGGTCTGTAACATTTTGGGTCTTGAGTGTCTCCCTCTTTGAAGAGGGGGATGACCGCGGCAACTATCCAGTCTTTAGGGATCTCAGATGATACAAAAGAGAGGTTGAACAAGCTAGTAAAAGGGGTTGCAACAATTGCTGCGGATAATGTTAGAATGAAAGGTTCCAGATTGTCTAGCCCGGCTGATTTGTAGGGGTCCAGATTTTGCAGCTCTTTCAGAACAACAGCTATCTGGATTTGGGTGAAGGAGAAATGGAGGAGGGTTGGGCAAGTTGCTGTGGGGGGTGCAGGGCTGTTGACCGGGGTAGGAGTAGCCAGGTGGAAAGCATTGCCAGCCGTAGAAAAATGCTTTTTGAAATTCTCGATTATCGTAGATTTATCGGTGGTGACAGTGTTTCCTCGCCAGTGCAGTGGGCAGCTGGGAGGAGGTGCTCTTATTCTCGATGGACTTTACAGTGTCCCAGAACTTTTTGAAGTTTGTGCTACATGATGCAAATTTCTGTTTGAAAAAGCTAGTCTTTGCTTTCCTAACTGCCTGTGTATATTGGTTCCTATCTTCCCTGAAAAGTTGCAGATCGCGGCAGCGATTTGATACTAATGCAGTACGCCACAGGATGTTTTTGTGCTGGTCAAGGGCAGTCAAGTCTGGAGTGAACCAAGGGCTATATCAGTTCTTAGTTCTACATTTTTTGAATGGGGCATGCTTATTTAAGATGGTGAGGAAGGCACTTTTAAAGAATAACCAGGCATCCTCTACTGACGGAATGAGGTCAATATCTTTCCAGGATACCCGGGCCAGGTCGATTAGAAAGGCCTGCTCGCAGAAGTGTTTTAGGGAGCGTTTGACTGTCATGAGGGGTGGTCGTTTGACCGCAGACCCATTACGGACGCAGGCAATGAGGCAGTGATTGCTGAGATCCTGGTTGAAGACAGCATAGGTGTATTTAGAGGGCAGGTTGGTCAGGATGATATCTTTGAGGGTGCCCGTGTTTACGGATTTAGGGTTGTACCTGGTAAATTCCATGATAATTTGTTTGAGATTGAGGGCATCTAGCTTAGATTGTAGGACTCCCGGGGTGTTAAGCATATCCCAGTTTAGGTCACCTAACAGTACAAACTCTGAAGATAGATGGGGGGCAATTAATTCACATATGGTGTCCAGGGCACAGCTGGGGGCTGAGGGTGTTATATAACAAGCTTCAAGGGTGACAGACTTGTCTAAAAGTAGGAGCTCAAACTGTTTGGGCACAGACCTGGATAGCATGACAGAACTCTGCAGGCTGTCTCTGTAGTAGATTGCAACTCCACTCCCTTTTGCAACTCCACCCCCTTTGGCAATTCTATCTTGGCGGAAAATGTTGTAGTTGGGGATGGAAATTTATGAAATTTTGGTGGCCTTCCTAAGCCAGGATTCAGACATGGCTAGGACATCAGGGTTGGCGGAGTGTGCTGAAGCAGTGAATAAAACAAACTTAGGGAGGAGGCTTCTGTGGTTAACATGCATGAAACCAAGGCTTTTACGGTTGCAGAAGTCAACAAATGATAGCGCCTGGGGAATAGGAGTGTAACTGGGGGCTACAGGGCCTGGATTAACCTCTATATTACCAGAGGAACAGAGGAGGAGTAGGATAAGGGTACGGCTAAAGGCTATAAGAACTGGTCGTCTAGTGCTTTGGGGACAAAGAATAAAAGGAGCAGATTTATTGTGCTATTGTGTACATTTACAATGAAGGTTACTGAATGTTAATAATGTCCATTGTGAGAGAATGGAAAATGGTAGTAAATGTGTCAAGACAAAACAACGCAGTACAAAAGAAAATGGAATAAATACATCCAGAACTGCATGTTGAAAATAACTGAAAAACAAATTACCTTTGTAGAAATATAAATGTTTCAGTTGTCAGATGCTATATATTTTCAACACTATAGGGGGAGTGAAGAACACTATATATGAAAGTTATCCAGCATTATGCAGCTACCATCAGAGTTGCATGTCCCTTTCTATGACTGTGGTGTGGTCATTTTATTTACTTGTGATCAGAAGCATAGCTGATAGAAATGTGTTTACCAGAATATAGGCCTACACAGATGACTTCTGATCATCTGAACATCACAGTTCTATCTGCAAGGTTCTTTGAATAAGCCCCTAATGTTAGTCTCATAACAACACCCACAAATGGAGAGAGAGTGTGGGAGACTCTTGTGGTTGCTCAATTAAAACTACAAATATACATGTATCAAAATGAACATGTCAACCCACATGGATTCTATCAACCCCTTCATCATCCCCATAGTATGGTGGTTGCGTAAATATGCATGTGTGCATGTGCGATTGAATGCTGTGTAGAAATGAGCTTATTTCTCACCATAGCGTGTGGTATCACTTCTCTGTCTATTCTCTTTGTAGTCAGTAGCCTATATGGGTCAGTCACTCTCATTCTCACTTGCTTATAGGAGAGATGTGGTACCTTCCTCCAGCACTGTACAGCTTCTCTAACGCAATACAGCTCACACCACAAACCATGCTCTCAATCTCCTTTACCCCCACTCCTCATTTCTATTTCAGGTCTGCATGTGACTGTCTCAGACTTGAAGAGTAATAGGTCACAGTGTATTTTCACCTCCATCTAGGTTTTGCTGTGCCTTTATCACACTAGGTTAAACTGTAGCTAACCTCACCTGATAAAACATCCCTCTGTTCTCTGTCAAAGGAGAATATAATAAAACATGTATGCAAAGTCAAAGAAGACTGCCTCACTACAGGAATACTGTATGCACAATATGGTTGACATTTTACTAATAGTGTCTTATATGGAATGTATTATCTTGCTGTCTTGGGTTATAAGGGGACACACCATATTGGATCAATAAAAACCATTAGCCGTACCAATCCAAAGTGGTTCATGTTTTGCCTGGCACCATGTGGTAATGATGTGCAGGGCTTGACCGGAATTGGAAAGTGTGAGTTAGGGGTGGTTGGCATGCACTAATGGGGCAGAGAGATGTGTTAGGTTTTCAACCTATCTTCCATTTGCTGAGAAATAAACAACAACAAGCTCAACAACAGCATCTTAATAAAAAAAATATATATTTTTAACTAGGCAAGCCAGTTCAAACCCTGGTCTGTAGTGACTGAAACATTCACTGCAACAGCCTTATTCTAAAATTGAGTAAATATTTTTTTTCCATCATCAATCTACACACAATACCACATAATGACAAAATAAAAAAACGAAATATCATATTTACATAAGAATTCAGACCCTTAACTCAGTACTTTGTTGATGTTCCTTTGTCAGCGATTACAGCCTTCTTCTTGGGTATGATGCTACATGCTTCCACACTTGTGTTTGGGGAGTTTCTCCCATTCTTCTCTGCAGACCCTCTCAAGCTCTGTCAGGTTGGATGGGGATCGTCACTGCACAGCGATTTTCAGGTATCTCAAGGGATGTTCAATTGGGTTCAAGTCCTGGCAATGGCTGGGCCACTCAAGGACATTCAGTCCCGAAGCCACTCCTGCGTTGTCTTGGCTGTGTGCTTTGGGTCGTTGTCCTGTTGGAAGGTGAACCTTCACCCCAGTCTAAGGTCCTGAGCGCTCTAGAGCAGATTTTCATCAAGGATCTCTCTATACTTTGCTCTGTTAATCTTTGCCTCGATTCTAACTAGTCTCCCAGTCCCTGCCGCTGAAAAACATCCCCACAGCCACAACCAAGCTTCACCGTTGGGATGGCGCCAGGTTTTCTCTAGACGTGACGCTTGGCAGTCAAGCCAAAGAGTTAAATCTTGGTTTCATCAGAGAATCTTGTTTCTCATGGTCTGAGAGTCCTTTAGATTATTTTGGGCAAACTCCAAGCGGGCTGTCATGTTTATTTTACTGAGGAGTGGCTTCCGTCTGGCCACTCTACCATAAAGGCTTGATTGGTGGAGTGCTGCAGAGATGGTTGTCCTTCTGGAAGGTTCTCCCATCTCCACAGAGGAACTCTGGAGCTCTGTCAGAGTGGCCATTGGGTTCTTGGTCACCTCCCTGACCAAGGCCCTTCTACCCTGATTGTTCAGTTTGGTTGGGCGGCCAGCTCTACGAAGAGTCTTGGTGTTTCCAACTTCTTCCATTTAAGAATGATGGAGGCCCTCGTATTCTTGGGGACCTTCAATGCTGCAGAAATGTTTTGGTACCCTTTCCCAGATCTGTGCCTCGACACAGTCCTGTCTCGGAGCTCTACGAACAATTCCTTTGACATCAGGCTTGGTTTTTGCTGTGGGACCTTATATAGACAGGTATGTGCCTTTCCAAATCATGTCGAATCAATTTAATTTACAAATTGTAGAAACATCTCAAGGACGATCAATGGAAGCAGGATACACCTGAGCTCAATTTTGAGTCTCATGTAAATGTTATATTTTCGTTTTTTGCAAATATTTCTAAAAACCAGTTTTTGCTTTGTCATTATGGGGTGTGGATTGATGTAGGTGAATGAGGGAAAACATTTATTTAATCAATTTTAGAATAAGGCTGTAAAGTAACCATATGTGGAAAATGGGGAGGGGTCTGAAGTCTTTCCGAATGCATTGGACAGTAAAGGGACAATCTAAAATATTTACAGCTGTTCTCATTCTCATTTCAATTATTGATACAACTAATCATAATATAACTTATGAACACCTCATAATATCTTTGTTAACCATCAATGTTTATCCTCATAATACTGTATGTTTAAAACTTGAATTGTGATCTTATCACATTTCAGGTAAGACCCAAATGCAGACTGTGTCGAAGTAACAATGTTTATTACAGCATTAGGGGCAGGCAAATGACAGGTCAAGGCAGGCAGGGGTAAAAAATATAGAGTAGTGGGGCAAAGGTACAGGATGTCAGGCTCAGGTCAGACAGAGGTCGGTAATCCAGTGTAGTGGGGTAAAGGTACAGGATGTCAGGCAGGGTCAGGGTGGGCAGAAAAGGGAAAAAACGTGAAAAACAGGAACAATCAAGAGACAGGAACAGAGGGAAAACCGCTGGCAGGCTTGACGAAACAAAACGAACTGGCAACAGACAAATAGAGAAAACAGGTATAAATACACAGGCGATAATGGGGAAGATGGGCGACACCTGGAGGGGGGTGACAAGCACAAAGACAGGTGAAACAGATCAGGGCGTGACAGATCTCATGGACCCGTTATATCCATAGCTCCATCTATGAATGTCAGAGCAAACCAACTGATGGAGGTGCTACTTGGAAATACTAGTCATAGATTGTGTCTTTAAGGTTTCAGTTCCGTTTTTGAAGTTTGACAGTCTTATACTCTCTAGATCCACCCTCTCTGTTTGAGATGAATCATGGTAAATATTATCTTTAAACAAGTTATCACTCAGTAAACACTTATATGACATGTGTATGTCTTGTAGGATCTTCTTTGAAATGTGTCTCAGTGTTTAAAACGTGCCATTTTCACATATGTAGTCACTGGTCGTGGATGATTGTGGACTTCAGGGAACAGCAGAGGGAGCACCCCCTTATCCATATCAACGGGACAGTAGTGGAGAAGGTGGAAAGTTTTAAGTTCCTCGGCGTGCACATCACGGACAAACTGAAATGGTGGTGAAGAACATCACGGACAAACTGAGACAGCGTGGTGAAGAAGGCGCAACAGCGCCTCATCAACCTCAGGAGGCTGATGAAATCCGGCTTGTCACCAAAAACACTCACAAACTTCTACAGATGCACAATCGAGAGCATCCTGTCGGGCTGTATCACCGCCTGGTAGGGCAACTGCTCTGCCCACAACCATAAAGCTCTCCAGAGGGTAGTGAGGAATGCACAACGCATCACCGGGGGTAAACTACCTGCCCCCCAGGACACCTACACCACCCGATGTCACAGGAAGGCCAAAAAGATCATCGAGGACAACAACCACCCGAGCCACTGCCTGTTCACCCCGCTATCATCCAGAAGGCAAGGCCAGTACAGGTGCATCAAAGCTGGGACGAGAGACTGAAAAACAGCTTCTACCTCAAGGCCATCAGACTGTTAAACAGCCACCACTAACATTGAGTGGCTGCTGCCAACATACTGACTTAAATCTCTAGCCACTTTAAATAATAGAAAATTGGATGTAACAAATGTATCACTAGCCACTTTAAACAATTTTGCATATAATGTTTACATATCCGACATGACTCATATCAAATGTATACACTGTACTCTAAACCATCTACTGAATCTTGCCTATGCCGTTCGGCCATCGACTCAAATCTCTAGCCACTTTAATAATAAAAAAGTGGATGTAATAAATGTATCACTAGCCACTTTAAACGATGCCATTTATATAATGTTTACATATCCTACATTACTCATCTCATATGTATATACTGTACTCTATACCATCTACTGCATCTTGCCTATGCCGGTCAGCCATCGCTCATCCATATATTTATATGTACATACTCGTATTCATTCCTTTACACTTGTGTGTATAAGGTAGTTGTTGTGAAATTGTTAGATTACTTGTTAGATACTACTGCATGGTCGGAACTAGAAGCACAAGCATTTCGCTACACTCGCATTAACATCTGCTAACCATGTGTATGTGACAAATAAAATTTGNATATCCGACATTACTCATATCAAATGTATACACTGTACTCTATACCATCTACTGAATCTTGCCTATGCCGTTCGGCCATCGACTCAAATCTCTAGCCACTTTAATAATTAAAAAGTGGATGTAATAAATGTATCACTAGCCACTTTAAACGATGCCATTTATATAATGTTTACATATCCTACATTACTCATCTCATATGTATATACTGTACTCTATACCATCTACTGCATCTTGCCTATGCCGGTCAGCCATCGCTCATCCATATATTTATATGTACATACTCGTATTCATTCCTTTACACTTGTGTGTATAAGGTAGTTGTTGTGAAATTTTTAGATTACTTGTTAGATACTACTGCATGGTCGGAACTAGAAGCACAAGCACTCGCATTAACATCTGCTAACCATGTGTATGTGACAAATAAAATTTGATTTGATTTGGTTTGATTTGGTGTCATTGTGCTGGGGATAATGAATATGGGGTTGGAGCCAGACCTGAACTACGCGTTATCACGTCTGCATTTTGCGAAGAGTAAAATGTCACCCGAGATCACTTTCTAAGTAAACATGGAAATCAATATCTACCCCTCAGAATCTACATGGTGAAAGGAAAAATAAACCTATGGACCTGTTGTTTCCAACGTAGCCTAACAACCACTGCTTCGAAGGAGTATTTGGGTTTATCTCAAACACCTGCTATTTTTATTATACACAGCTGCTATCCACTGACAAGCTTAACAATTTACAGCTTTAACAAATACAGGCAGGGGAGGCACCTAAAACGGACATTTAAACAACAGAACAGTCAATACTGAAAAGTGGCTTTGGCCAAGCAGTAGCATAGCAAACACACTAGTGAATTGTTTTAGAAGACGGGTTCCATTTGTTTTAACCTATACATTGGGATTTGGGACAAAAGGCATCTAAAAAGAAAGATTATCCTGATACTAACTCAATGCATAGCTATTGAATTGAATTAATCCACTGGGACAGAACTAAAGGCTCCAGTTGTAGACATGAGGGCTGCTGAATCTGCTGTATTATATCTCCTATGTCTATCAGCCTGTATCATTATAACTAACCTGGTTATCTGCTGGTTTAAAGTGACTTATCTCTGCATAATGAATGTCAACTTGCACGCTTTAGATGAAGTACAAATAAAGGAAAGTAAATATATGGCTAGGGAGGGTGTGACTAACTGACAGAGATACACAGATGCTCTCCTCCAGGAAATGTTCTCCAAACACGGGGGAGTCATTTGTTACGATGTTTACTAACTGTGTCTGTGCTTACAGTCTTTTTGGCATCAGAAATGTCCAGCTATTCAATTAATCATTGTTAGGTTGTGTGTGTGTGTTTGTGTGTTACTTCTGCTTTTTCCACATTTAGAGAAGTGTATCAGACAGGTAAAAAAAAATGCAACTGTCTGACCAAGCAGAGGAAGTGCCACTGTTTGTGACCTGCATCCTGTGTTCAAACATGTCTGAGGTTTTCGGGCTAAAATGTCCTGGAACTGTAAAGTTCACAATGTCGTTGACCTTAATAAGGGCCCCAGGACCATTGAAAGCAAAATAGCCCCATAACATCAAAGATCCACCACCATATTTTACAGAAGGGATGAGGTATTTTCTGTCTAAGGCCAAACCCACCGCTGGTCTGTGTGGACAACAAGCTCTATTTTCAGGTCGTATGACCATAGAACTGGTACCAATCCAAGTGCCAATGCCATTTATCAAACTCCAGGCAGTGCTATGGTCAGATGACATGAACATAGAGGTCTTTTGCCACGCACACCAATGATGTGTTGTATTTATATTTTTTGCTAACCTTTATCAAGGCATCCAATAATTCTGGACCCCACTGTACATATGTGACTGTGTCTCTGCTTGTGATCACAGACTCATTTCCTTTCCCATCAGTCTTTTCTGTCACATGTTTACTAGTGGTTTGACCCCAGTGAGAAGCAGCCCCACACAGTCTTCTCTGTTAATAGGAGTCCTGTCTCACACACAGGCCTTTGTGGTGAAATACCACTGCTATGAATACGTTCCACTGCAGAGAGCAGAATAGTTCTCATTAATACTAAAGGTGTACTCATCATTTTAACAATGGTCAGATCCATGTAGGCCTGTAGGGGTCTTTGGATTTCTAAAAGTGAAAGTGTTACACTGGGAAAGGGCTATTCTGCATGGGTGGGTAGGCCTGGGAGTGGAACTTTCTCTACAACATTGTTCTGACATTTTCTAAGCGAATTAGATATGCAAATAGGTAAAGATGAACATGATTTTCATCATCACCGATTTGCATGCTAATTTGCTTAGAATATGTGTTCTGCCTGTTCTTACACAGAATGGAGCCTCCAGTGTACATGCTCCAGGGACTTGATAATATAGTATGCAGAAGCCTGATATCTTTCTGTGTTTATGTCTCACCCACACAAACTCACATACCAAACTCCTGTTCATCTAAAATGGTTTAGGATCCTATTCACTAGAATTATCCACTAGCATTTTCCACTGGAATAGAACTATATTTCGTTAAAACTTCAAGAGTTTTCACCCCATAGGACTGGCATTAGAGAAAACAACAATTTCTCTACCGGTAAACATTTTATTTGGAAATTCTTATCATGGTTTATGTTTTATATTTCAGATGCGTATATTACATTTATTTCATTTGATGACGTTATGATTTCATCTCATCTCTATAGAGCTGCTGCCTATGCTGTCTGACAAAATCACTGTTTTAGTAGATCCGTGTCTGACGCACACTAACCGGCATAGGTGGTGGGCCAAACCAAGATACAGTACCTGCTTAAGTTTTCGAGATGATCGATCTCTATCGAGGGAGGAGCTGTTTTTTTATACTTTTTTGGAATTCTCTCTCTCTCTCTCTCTCTCTCTCTCTCTCTCTCTCTCTCTCTCTCTCTATATATATATATATATATATATATATATATAATATTGTTTTACCACTTTTTCTGCCCAATTTTGTGATATCCAATTGGTAGTTACAGTCTTGTCCCATCGCTGCAACTCCCGTACGGACTCTGGAGAGGAGAAGATCGAGAGCCATGCGTCCTCCGAAACACGACCCCGCCAAGTCGCACTGCTTCTTGACACAATGCTTGCTTAACCCGGAATCCAGCCGCACCCATGTGTCAGAGGAAACCCTATACAGCTGGCAACCGAAGTCAGCATGCATGTAAAAACCAGCCCCTCACAAGGAGTTTTTACCTGAGGTGTATATTTCTTAAACTCGTTTACTTTTGTTGGCAATGTCAATTCTTGGAATTTTTTCCAAATAGTTATTTTTATATTCGCTAGCTGGACAGGCAAGCGCCGCCGAGTACTACACTGTAAACCAATCAAAGATTGTATACTATCCATGGTGCTGATCACGTCTGCCAATCACATTATCTGTATCTAAGGTAGTAGACAGCTGGTGATGACAGAGAGTTCTCTGTCTGACAAACTGCTCTCAGGTAAAGTATTTTTTATTTATTTGTAATCTAACTAATTAGTTACACTATAAGACCTTTCTGTAATTTCAACAGTAAAACACTGTAGGATGCACAGTATAATAACAAGCATGTATATCACGGCATTAATGCTGTAGATTGCACTGCATTATAGGTAAAATGCAAATAAATTCTGTTATTAACTGTAATTTGTAAGCCTCCTGTAAAAATGACTCTAACATACTGTATTTCTTTACTGTAATAGCTTATGCCTACTGTAGATTACAATTATCAGTTTCAGGCACTAACCTCATGCTGTCGGGTGAGACACATAAAGCTCAAACTATTTTAGTAAATATCTTCTTGAAGCGGCTGTGAAGTGAAATAATATTTTCAGCAGGTTCTGGGTAGGTACCTTGCCTTGTTGATAACTCTATTTACTACATGTTTCCTCAGCTAACCTAGCTAGCTAGCTCAAATTGAGAAAAGCCAATTCGGTCTGCTCTAAATTGCTCTTCGCTATCTAGCTGTCGGACCTAGAAAGCCTTCGCAGAGAGAATATTGGGATTATAGGCCTTATCGCAGCCTCTGAGTGCCATAGAGAATACACTTAGTACATATTAATGACCGCTCTGTTTCCACCATTACTAGAGAAAAATTGCTTGCTATTTTTTCGTATTGACATAAACCATGGTGTGGGCCATTCTCGCGAGTCGCTAAAGCAGATGCGAATGACCAGTATGTGGGGTGATAAGGGACGTATATAAGCCTAGGTAACCGTACCACCTGACATGACCT
>QNTS01004425.1:57948-79597 GCA_003317085.1 Hucho hucho
TATGTTTATACTAATTAAATCTCAACCATAAACATTAGAAACATAACATTTTTCCCGTGCAAAGCAGACATTCCATCGTAGCCATCTTGAACTATAGTGTAGCCTACGGCTTGTGTATTTCTTGTTATCACTAATGGCCTAGAAAAGATGATGCCCAATCTAGAGGTAATCTGTCCTTCACTCAACACCTCATGGCATGGTATGTTATCTTATCTCCCTGTATACAGGGCATGGTATGTTATCTTATCTCCCTGTATACAGGGCATGGTATGTTATCTTATCTCGCTGTATACAGGGCATGGTATGTTATCTCACTGTATACAGGGCATGGTATGTTATCTCACTGTATACAGGGCGTGGTATGTTATCTTATCTCACTGTATACAGGGCATGGTATGTTATCTTATCTCCCTGTACACAGGGCGTGGTATGTTATCTTATCTCGCTGTATACAGGGTGTGGTATGTTATCTTATCTCGCTGTATACAGATCTAGATGTTGTTAGCCAATTACAGACTGTGTTGTTACCAGTTCCACATCAGACAACCAATAAGAGTCGTGTCCACCAATTTGGTGCTATTTGGGATCCTTGGGATGTCCCTTAAGTCGAATAGAACAGTTCATAGACTTTCCCAGAGGGTCCGTGCTATTCGGAATCCTTGGGATGGCCATACCTCTATCAAGTATACATGTAAATTGGTTAAATTTAGTGGTAGTTTAGGGTAAGGACGTCCCAAGGAATCCAGATTGCAGTGACCGTTCATAGAGTGAGAGACTGGCACGGTATTTGAGAGCTCGCCGGCGAGACAGACATTAATTCATTTTTTTACAAGCGGCTTTTCGAGTGTCTGCCCCGGGTACTTTCATTAGAGACTATGAAAATAATTACCAAAATGTACTTGATCAAATTGAGGAGTAAGTAGGCTATATTTAAGTTGTGATATCGTTATTTAGGTCTACTATTTTTAGGCAAATGTGGTTTATTTGAAAACATTTCTTTGTTGATGATGTATTGTCGAAAGCACGTAGGCAATATTATTTTCTGTGTCGATAGCGGAGTAGGCTAGTGTACATTAAAGTCATTTGATGTGCTAGTACTATTCATTTAATTGATTAATTCAATTGTAAATGTGGATGGGTACACTATTTCATTCAATGATTACGTTATTGTACAAGGTGGATACAGGAGTTGTCTACAATAATAATGTAATTGAATGTGCTATAGTATAATTTATTTCATTTATGAATACAATTGTAAATGGCGATGGGTAGGCTACTTCATGAATCTCTTTCTTTTAGTCAAGATGTGATGAGCCAGAGCAACCAATCAGCTTCACTGCAGGTGCTCAACCCTTCACCCTCACTGTTCTCCCTCCACAAGCAACCGCATCCTGTTCTCCTGTTCAACTACTTCTCCACCACACTAAAAATAACTGTACATAAACCCCTGTGCCCATCTCAGTGCAACATGATCCATCCAGGGCCTCAGCTGGATGCCTAAAATGTGAGAAATGTAAGCAAGATGCTATGTTATGTGTTTGTGTGTGTATGGATGGAGTTCCAAGTAAAGACTTGAGAAGATGACAAAAGAGATAGTGATGAGAGTGAGAGCATACAGTTTGATAATAAAGACCCATTGGGATCTAAAATGAGTGTGTGGTGCCTCTTGTGTCTCCTTTTAGTCCGTTTGAGGATGCTACAGTCACCCCTGGTGGAGGTTCTTGGAACTGCTATTTTAGTCTGAGCAGAGGTTGAGGAAAACCTTCAAAGTGACTCACTACCTGTACCCCATGTATATAGCCTTGTTATTGTTATGCTACTTTCTAAAACTTTTTTAAATTTTCTTTTTTATTATGTATTTATTTTTGTCAATTTTTTCCAACTCTTCTTGAACTGCGCTGTTGGTTAAGGGCTTGTAAAGTAAGAATTTCATGGTAAAGGTCTACATGTACACATGTGACAAATCATTTTAATTCGCTTGTGATTTGATTTTAATTTGGTAGCCAGGATTAGCTAATGTTCTAGTATTAATTTATTGCGGCATGCAAATCAGAGATGTCAAGGTGGTACTCAAGCATATGTCATGTGTACACACATATGTATGGTCATATTTTTGATGTTTTATGTTGTTTATTTTGCCTCCCAGGTATTTGCATTTAATGTCTGTATATCATTACTGCCGCTAGGGGAGCTGTGACGTCAATGAAGTGAGTCAGTGAGATATTTAACATTTCTTCTTTATTATGGAGAATGACTAGTTCTGAAACGAACGTTTCTCCGTCTCATCATTTGACCTAATTCAGGTATGTAATGTGCAAAAATGCATTATGACTCAAAATACTGAGGGAACATGGTTAATTACATAGTCCATGAGTTTGGTGATGTTTGAAGGCAGTTTTAACTGAGTGTAATAACTGGCTGGTATTTTCCCCATTGTCAGTTAATGGAGTTCGGCTGGGTTGCTAATGGTTTACATGAACGAGAAGGGATCAACATGGCGCCCAAACTTTCTGTACTTTTTTTTTCAACATTTTAGATCCAATGTGTTTAATTTCTATGAACAAAGGCTCAGTTTACTTTAGGTAATATATGTAAATATGTGATGTCACGATAACATGTGTTCATGTTAATATTTGTACCACAATAGCGTTTTAACAGTTCGCTAGTTTGATGCTAACCAAATTTAGCTTGGCTAAGCCCTATAGTAGTTAGCTCTAGCCTAGTTGGTTTTTAGTCTATGTCAGCTTGATGTAATGGTTGTAGCATTGTTTCGCATAGGCATCCAGTAATTTTGAGTATTTTCTTTAATTGACACTGATAGTACAGTGAGTTATATATAATGTGAATGTGTAGATGTATGGTGACTCCACGTTTGGATGAACGAACCAATGGGACTGCCATGGGCAAGTCCCTTTGACGGGTACCAGGAATTGTGGGAGGACAATCTGAAGGTAATTATCTTTGCACACAACACAGCAGAGTCCAGGCCTCCAGAATATTCACTCTATTGCCTGCGATATGGAAGGGAGCCGCAGCAGTTAACTGATGTAAACAATGCAATTGTATATAACATTATTGCATGTACAGTAGCATACTTTTTTGGGGATTGACTTAGTGTTTTTCTTTTGCTGTTTTTGTATAACGTACTTTGAGGTCACTGATACTCCACCTGATGTGGTGGAAGTTGTTGAACCAGACCAGAACTTCCTTCGAAGACCACCTTCAGGCACGGACTGAGAAGGATGTGGAGTTGTTTTACCAGGTAAAAATTATTGTTCGCTATTAATTTATTTTCTGTCCTTCCAAGAGATATGTAAGAGATGTATTTGTAATAATATGAAATATAATTGCATTTATTTCTATTATCAATCAAGGTGAGACTGAACATGGAAAAGGTGCATGAGAAAAAGGAGAGCCATCTGAGAAGAATCAAGGGGACCAAGTGCTTTGACATCTGGGCGAATGACTTGGCTTGGAAGAAGGACAAAAGGAAGGCGAGACCCGGGAAAGCTTGATGCTCTTTTGCTCCTAGCTGGGGTCAACATCCGTTAAGGTGAATATAAAAATCTCCAATGATAACTATTTGCATTTGCCTCCTCGTGGTGGGCAGCATCGCCATGCTGTCAGCAGTACCAACACTGGCCCAGCGGTTTCTCCAAACAGTCAATCTCAAGGCTAGCCACTGGGTCCCGTTAAGTAACTGCCACTTCCAGGTAGGTACTGTTAAGGTGTATGACTCCAGTGGTCATGACACCATCTTTTCCAGGGACCATCCCTGACCAACCCCACTCACATCAACAATTAGACAGATATCCTATCTTTTCTGTCTGCCAAACTAGTTAGGGAGCGGCAGCAGTGTTCGGAGTTTTGGAGAGTCTGGCGTGCCCAAAGTAAAATGCCTGGTACTCAGGCCCAGAAACTAGGATATGCACATAATTAGTAGTATTGGATAGAAAACACTCTGAAGTTTCTAAAACTGTTCAAATAATTTCTGTGTATAACAGAACTGATATGGCAGGCGAAAACCCGAGCAAAATCCATCCAAGAAAATGTGATTCTGTGAGCTGCCTCCTTTTCCAATGAGTTGCTATTGGAAATGCTTAAATCCAGCTCCCAGCTTGTAGTACTTATGGCTTCCACTAGTTGTCAACCGTCTTTAGACAAGGTTTCAAGCGTTTACCTTGAAAAATAGGGGAGTAGAATAAGTTTATCCAAGGAGAGTGAGGAAGTAATTTTTCTCATTGGTGCGCGGGACTGTGAGCGTGCGCCTCGTTTTTTTCCTATTCTATCGCCCAAGATATTATCAGTGTGAAATATAATCATTAATATACATAATTTACCTAAAGATCGTTTAGAAACGTTGTTTGATTTGTTTGGACAAAGTTGATAGGTATATTTTTTGTCTTGTATAATGGACGAGTGGACGGTGGATTTTCTGAACAGAACGCGCCAACCAAACTGAGCTTTATGGATATAAAGAGGGACTTTTTCAAACAAAAGGAACATTGATTGTCTTGCTTGGACACTTCGGGTTGCCATCAGAACAAGATCTTCAAAGGTAAGCGATTTATTTTATCTCTTTTTATGACTTTTGTGACACCCGTGCTGATTTTATTATTATGCTAATGTTGGAAGTACACGCGGCGCTGTCCACAGACAATCAAATGTTATGCTTTCGCCGTTAAGCCTTTTTGAAATCTGACAACGCTGTGAGATTGTCAGGATTCTAAGCTTTTGAAGAGTGTGCAACACTTGTATTTTCATAAATGTTTTATAATACTACATTTGTAATTTGAATTTGGCGCTCTACATGTTTCCGGATGTTGTCAAGCATGAGACGCTAGCACCCCACTGCTCCTTAATTATCCCCAAGAGGTTAACATTACTGCATGGCTAATCAAACATTTAAATTAAATCAATAACTGTATTTTTACATACCTGATAATCATTTAACCTGTGTGTTTGCTTGTTTACGTCTGTCTCCTACCCTGATGCCTCTACTCTGTTCTCCAGGACCTAGGGGTTCGACCTAACACCCAGACATGGATCCATCCGATGTCCTCCATTACCAACCACCGTCGGGGACCGTTTTAAGGACAATACAGTGCCACTGACACAGCCCGCTACCAAAACCCGCGGGCTCTGCTTCACCGCAGCCAACGTGAGTAAAACATTTAAATGTGTTAACCCTCGCAAGGCTGCTGGCCCAGATGGCATCCCTAACCTCAGAGCATGCGCAGACCAGCTGCCTGGTGTGTTTCCGGACATATTCAATCAATCCCTATCACAGTCTGCTGTTCCCACATGCTTCAAGAAGGCCACCATTGTTCCTGTTCCCAAGAAAGCTATGGAAACTGAGCTAAATGACTATCGCCCCGTAGCACTCACTTCCATCATCATGAAGTGCTTTGAGAGACTAGTCAAGGATCATATCACCTCCACCCTAGCTGACGCCCTAGACCCACTCCAATTTGCTTACCGCCCCAATAGGTCCACAGACGACGCAATCGCAATCACACTGCACACTGCCCTAACCCATCTGGACAAGAGGAATACCTTTGTAAGAATGCTGTTCATAGATTACAGCTCAGCATTTAACACCATAGTACCCTCCAAACTCGTTATTAAGCTCGAGACCCTGGGTAGGAAACAACATCTCCACCCCGCTGATCCTCAACAATGGGGCTCCACAAGGGTGCATTCTCAGCCCTCTCCTGTACTCCCTGTTCACCCATGGCTGCGTGGCCATGCACGTCTCCAACTCAATCATAAAGTTTGCAGACGACACTACAATGGTAGGCTTGGTTACCAACAACAACGAGACGGCCTACAGGGAAGAGATGAGGGCCCTCGGAGTGTGGTGTCAGGAAAATAACCTCACACTCAACGTCAACAAAAACACATCGTGGACAAACTGACAGAGTGATGAAGAAGGTGCAACAGCCAGCTTAATACTGTAATTTAGCTTTACAGTACTATTTTCCTTACTGTAAAACATTACATCATCTCTGTAAATGTACAGCAAGGGTGCTGTAATATGTCTTTACAGTAAGAAAAATAGTACTGTTGTCACGTCCAGGCCTGAGAAGACAGGCTGGTGTGTTTAGTTTTGGTTTTGGTGTAGGGTTTTTATGTTCTAGGTGTTATATTTCTATGTTGGGGTAATGGTTCCCAATTAGAGGCAGCTGTGTGTCGTTGTCTCTAATTGGGAACCATATATATGTTTGGGGTTTTCATATAGGTTTGTGGGTTATTGTTTTGAGCATAGCTTCTGTGTGTGTATTAGTCTATGTTAATGTTGCGATCTTCGTTCTGTTTATTGTTTTGCCCAGTTACGTGAGTTACGTTCGTTTAATAAAAAGCATGTATACTGGATGCCTCGCTGCGCCTTGGTCTGTCATTTCTGGAGATCGTGACAACTGTAAAACATATTACAGCATCTCTGCTGTAAAGCAGAATTACAGTATTAAGCTGGCCACTGTGGTGCCAGTATAATGCTGTAAATTTACAGGGAAAAGTTGTACAGTCTATATAAACGTGATACCATCAATGTACCCAACTTAGAATACAACAACCTTAGTAATGTAGCTAGCTCGTTAGTTAGCTAGCTAGTCACAACAAGTAGAACTGTTGCTAGCTACCGGGAGCAGATAGCTTTATCACTTGCTAGCATGTCATTTCGGGACAAGGCGTGTTTTAGGTCAGTTTATTCCAAGTAATAATTTAAGACTACCAAAATCTATGGCAAGACCCACTAGTTTTATTCATACTGACAAATAAGAAATGCCGCATTATCCCTGTCAATAGTTGGAGTAAAATGATTGCATAGCACCCTGCCTCAAACTGTCAGGATGTTCATTTTCTAGCTCACAAACTACATTCCTTTGCTGTGACAATTTCCTTTATTCATTCTCATCTCTCACTATCTCACATGATCTATTTAGCTCTCCTGTGTCCTGCTCCCAGAAGTGCTATTCACCAAGCATGGGTTGATTCACTCACCTGTGAGGAGATCCATCCTCCTGAACCAGCCCTGCAGTCACTACTTAGATATTGGGACCATATATGCATTTGCCTGTTCTCTTTTCTTTGTGTGGTTTGTCTTAGACAGTTCAGTGCATTTTAGAGTTGGAGAACATCCACTGCAGATGTACAAAGAGGCAAATAACGGATACCCCCTAATGAATAAATGTTTACAACATGCAAATACCAGCGCAGGTGGTACCAGGTTCCACTCCTATCAGCTAATTACAAGAAGAAGCGGCTCCAGAGGGCACGCAATCACCAAAACTGGACAATTGAGGAGTGGTAAAACATTACGCCTCAATCACACCGACAGCATCATTGCATGTTGGTACACCAGAAGTACATTCATTTTCAATGGAACACTGCGCTTGCCTTGCAGCATTGCGTTGCAGAGGCAGTTGTAGTGCATTCTTTGTGGTCCATATGTTTGGATTTATCGCATCAAACTGTTTGCGTAGACGGCTTGACAGAAATGGTAGCAGAAAAGGTGAATGTTGAACTTTTGTTACACACATTTCCAGATGATGCTGCGTACCGCTTTGCGCAATGACGCTGTAGGTGTGATCGAGGCTTTACCCATGATACATTACGGTTTTGATCCTCTCAAACAATACCAAAGAGAGAGGTGAAAAATTCTTCCTAGGTTAGTCATTTTCTAAACCTAAAGGCACAACCTAGATTCGAGACAATGTCTTAAGTAGTTGAACATGTTATTACTCCAACATGGCGAAAGTGACAAACTGACACTATTGTATTTTTGTCAAAACAATTTTATATCGAAGGAGTGCCTTTTATTTGACGGCCTGCACATGCACAGTTCGGCAAAACGACCGTTAGACCAGATGATGTGTCTCTGCTTAGCTAGAAAACGTTGCCATGATATCACCTACCAGTTTGATCAGAGATTTTCTATTGGAGACGCAGATTCTGTCTACCTTCATACTGTCCTGTCTTTGCTACTGCGCTACGGCCATGTCGCAGAATCAGGTGGTGGCTCCACTTCTGTAGACAGTGTCATTTTGTTGGACAGGTGGGACACTTTTTCAGCTATGAACCCATTGTGAGCCGGATGGAATTCGCCCATTGATTGATGCAATGTATTGCCTGAGCTGCGGAACACGTCCTTCAGGTCTATTTCACCTCCAAATAGGATGTTTAGTCAATTTTACAAAGTTTGTAACTAGATTGTAAACATAATTGATATCTGGCTAGCAATACATGGTCAAAAGCTCCCTTCTGCTGCTTGAGAGGCAGTGCCCACACCACTGGGAAGTGAACAACAATAGCGATTAGCAACAATAGTGGAATCTGCGGTTCGCATTCAAAATAAAGGTCCTGCATTGAAACTGGTTCAAACGGATAGAAATAGTGGAATCATGCTACAATTGGACTGGATAATGGTGAACAAGGTTGAAAAGTTGTTATATAATTTAAACAAAAGACAACAATGAATTAATTTGACAATAAACAGTAAAATCTGAAATGGCATTGTGGATGTATTAGACTTCAGAATTGCATTGGGGGCATAATTATATGGACTATACAGCATCACCTATGGATTGTGACTCCTACTCTGTGACATCAGCACAACACAATTCTGAAGAGCATGCACGGTTATAAAACGGGTCGTTTGGATCCTGGACGCTGATTGGTTGATAGCAGGGAGTTCTTGCACCAATACTTCTATTAGATGTATCATTACACATCCATTGTCCCACAGCCCTGCCAGGCGTTCATAAACTTCATCTACCCTGGAAAAAATTGCATCTAGACAATATTTCCCTATGCTAACAGGTAGTACAGCGGGGTTGATAATATACGGGATTTACTGTGTGATATCTCCCTCCTAAGGGTTGTTTCCTAGGCTTCGCCTCGGGCCATAGAACAGCTCTTAGTCGGGAGTTATATAGTTGATAATGCCAGAGAAGCCAGCGTTTGGAGAATATATTGGCACGGATGTTGTTAACTAGTGCATATATATCCTCCAAACATCGGCTTCGTGGGCATTATCACTTTTATACAATGGGTTACCAACATGGCAACGTTCTTATCCCTTGCTCGCTAGCTAGCCAACTACAGCTAAGTTACAGTCACATCAACCAGCGCAGCCAGAATAACAACAGTAGCTACATTTGCATTTGTTTAAGCTGATTTCTAGTGACATTTATTTGGATACATCCATAACAGTGAGCAAATGAGGCGTGATTTCACCTGTCATAGAAAATGTGCTCTCTCTCATCAGGAACCTGTTGTTTACAGGAGCTAGCCAACAACACAGCTAACACAATCACTTCAAACTGAAGCTGGAAAGACTGCAAACTAACTGCACTTCATTTCGTTTGACCTTTTTTCAATTTACATTTCTTTGTATATATCCATAAAAAAAAAAAAAAAATGATGCCAGCTGATTCATGATTTCGACTGGCTGAGAAAAGCTGCCTACCTGTCTTTCTCGTCCGGACTCCCAACACGTTCATTACTATGGGACAGCTGGAGATCGAATTTGAATATTGAAACAATGATGCAAATGTCAGAGAGACAGACAGCAAAGTTTATACAAATCTCTGCTGTTGAAAACTAAAATGTTAGTCTAAAAGAAATGTGAGATAATGTCTAGATGCTTTTTATAGCTGAGATCAAGTTTATAAAGTGCCTGGCTGGACTGATGAGACAGCGGATTGCACAGTCAGATGGAACAGAGTAAATAGGCATTTTAACGTCATAGATTTCAGTGAGTTCAAGACAACTGGGAACTCTGAAAAAAGAACTGGGAACATGGGCCTCTTTCTAGAGCTCCGACCTGAAGATTACTGACGTTATGATTTGGCCTTGTTTTTTTCAAAGTTCCCAGTTGTCTTGAAAGCACCATATATACAGAGAATGAGACAGAATGAGACAAAGAACAAGACAAAGTTTGACGACAAGATTTGCCCACAAAGGACCGCTGCGTCACCTTCCTGTTCATTAAGCACAGTAAAACAAGGTGAGTCCAAAAATGTATTGTATGCTACTGCATAAATGATGTAATATTCCAGGGAGATATTTATACTGTAGACAAGAAAGTAATACTAAGTGTATGTTGTGTAGTAAGCTGTTAGTAGCCCATGTGCCTCACTTTAATAATTTTCTCCCTTTCCCCATCTTAACATAGCTTACCGTTCTGACTTGGTGGTGCACATGTAGCCTATAGCCTGTTTTAGAGAAATGTCATCATGAAATATCATCATCTTATGCCATAGTTTTACATCTCAACTGTCTCAACTCATCAGTAGAGACCACTATAATTACATTTCCAACATTATATTCAGTATCTAGACTGTCCACTTTGAAGTACTGAGACAGAATGGCTATATAAGAAATGGAACATAAAGGACCAGGGCTCAGCCCCCATTATAGCTACCATTATAACCTAGACAGCTGTCAGATGTGGGCAGTAACAAGCAAAGAACTGAGACTGGAAGTTAAGGGTAGAGCAGGGCCAATGGGTATTGTTCATGAATAGACAAGGAGTGACTATATGTGCTATGTAAAAATGTGATTCTATACGTTATGCAAAATACAGAATACCCTAAAGGCAGAGCTCTGTGATAAGGGAGTCAGTGTTTTCCATGGAAGGGCTTGGCTATGTTACGTTTGTAATAAAGTCTAACTGAATCTACAGGTTCCGGTATCTGTGCAAATATTTGACTCAATATGTTCCACTACACAAGTCAGCCATATCAGCTATGTTTTTTGTAAAGCCAGTAAATGAGGCTGAATAAACTGTTCCGTGCCAGACACGACTCCTCTGATAGCCAGCTGTAACAGTGGTAAGGATTCACTCCATGGTGCTGGAAAGAAAGCTCTGCTGTTGAGACAGCTTTATGTGGGCTCTAACAGTTTGTGGGCACTGTTTGTCACCGATATAATGCAATTAATGTATTGTTTAGTTTTGTGTTGTGTAGTGGCTTTGCTGGCATGCATCTAAAAAAAATTGGTGGGAGTTTGCCTCACCAAGATTTACATGCTAAAATTGCAACCGGGTTGATCTAGTGTGTTTACATTGAATAGGATATCAAGGTGTTGACATTGAAACAGGTTATTCCAATATATCTCAGTGCATCTATGGGTCCGTCGATGTCATTCTCACTTGCTTAAATGGGAGATGTCGTACCTTCTTATGTCTCTGCTCAGCATCTCTCAACCAAGAGAGCAGACATCACAAACCATGCTCTCAGTCATCTGCACCAAGCAGACACTCTAATCAAGAGTGACTTACAATAAGTGCATTCAACTAAAGTAGGTAAGATAACCACATACAGTATCACAATCATTCCAAAATAACCTCTGTCAGCCAATTCTCTGCAAGTCAGATCTGTGCTAGTAAGCTAGTCAAATGAAAACTCCTGTACCTAACCTTTAACCTTCTCAGGGGAGCATAGTCTTCCATTGGTATAGTGTGGCCCTTGCAACCCCAGGGTGGTGGGTTTGATGCCCGGCAACACCCGCACGTAAAATGTATGCACACATGACTGTAAATCACTTTTGATAAAAGTGTCTGTTAAATTACAGAAATATTCTACAATGTACTGAAGAGACTTTCTAGCTGCATGCTGTCATTTTAACATTATATGGCCCCTCCTCTCACATCCAGAGGAGAGAGACACAATGAGAGAGAGAGAGTCAGATAGAGACACTTGAGACAGAGAGAGAGAGTCAGATAGAGACACTTGAGATGGAGAGAGAGATTCAGATAGAGAGAGTCAGACAGAGAGAGTCAGACAGAGAGAGTCAGAGAGAGAGTCAGATAGAGACACTTGAGACGGAGAGAGAGATTCAGAGACAGAGCTCCATCAGTAAGGCAATGCACTAGGAAACATTGCTATGCGGAGACAATCATGATAATTAAAAATGCACTAACCATTGGAAAACATTTGAAACTAATTGAATCGTGTGGTAATAATGATTTGCCAGGCTTAGTCGAAACTGGAATGTGTGGTTGCCATGCACAGACAGGAGGGCAAGAGAGACGGGGTCTTAGTGTTTGAGATGTGTTCAGGTTTTAACCTGTATTCCTCTTGCTGTGAAATACACCACCATAAACTCACCAATAGCATCTTAATTGGATTAAATGCTCATAAGATCATTTTAAGATACAAGGGGTATGATGAATGATGTTTATTTCTCTTTATGGAGTAGCGTAGTTAGGGTCTCTGTCTCTAAGCTAGACAGGATGTGGTGGGGCTGCAGGGAAACAGAGATTATAGATAATGGGGGTTTGTAAAAATACACCATCTCTGACTGATATCATCAACCACACGGCCAAGGTGACGAGCACCAAAAACCTGATCAAACTAGATTATTTGAAAGTGTTGAAATGTGGGATTCTGAGTAGGGCTAATGACAAACAAAGCAGTGTTAATTGTATAGAATTTGACCTTTTTAAGGATATGGTAAGTGCTTTATTTGTCTCTTCCCCATTGTGGAGTCTTATCAAAGATTAGGGACGGCTGCTGTGTGAAACTACAGTGTAAAAGTAGAAAGTGTCAAAACAGCATGGCTGTGTAATGAAACCATGGAAGGTAGTGCCCCTAATCAAACATCTATATATATTTCTAGACCCAACAGAGCACTACTGTAGGTAGCCTGGCGGTTTTGAGTGTTGGGCCAGTAAACGAAAACGTAAAATATAGCAAGGCAATGAACCCTAATTGCTCCAGGGGTATTGTCTGATCCCTGGCCGTGACCCCACTCTCTGAGGGTGTCTCAGTGGGAGTGGGATATGCAACAAAACACATTTACATTTCACACCTCACACTTGTACAGGTTACCCACTTGTACATACAGTGTAACATGACTATATAATATAATACCCCCTAATTAAAACAATATACAATAATCCCAAATATAAAAAGAAAGGAATTAAGAAATATCAGAACGATTAATGTCAGTCTGGAATATAAATATATATGTATATGATTGTGTGTTTAGACATGATGGACAGTATATGAATAGAAAAGGTGCAATATGTACAGCATATTCATATGAAGTGCAACCAGTGTTCAAAGACACTGTACACAGGGCAGCAGTCTCTAAGGTGCAGGGTAGAGTACAGGGTGGTAGCCATCTAGTAACAGTGACTAAATTCAGGGTGGAGGCCAGGTAGTGGTGACTATTTAACAGTCTGATGGCCTGGAGACAGAAGCTGTTTTTCAGTCTCTCGGTCTCAGCTTTGATGCACCTGTACTGTCTGCACCTTCTAGATGGTAGCAGGGTGAACATGGCTCGGGTGACTGAAGTCCTTGATGATGTCCTTGGCCTTCTTATGATACCGGGTGCTGTAGAGGGTGTTGGAGGGTGTTTTTATATTACATAAAGTGTTTTAATACACAGAAATGAAGTGCTGGGAAACACTCAACCTAAATTAACACTTTTTGGGTTTTCAGTGCATGTAAAGGGCAGCATCATTACACAAAAACTCTGTTTCTCAAACAGTCAATGGTTTAGAAATGAGCTATGGGTATGGATCATGTTCCGGTCTCAATTAGAAAAGGGGACCATTCTAAACAGCTAAACCGAAGGGAAAGTTTTGGGATTTACATACTACAGGTCACTAAGTTAAGTATCCTGGTTCAAGTGAAGATATGGATTTCTCTCCTTTCCTGTAGAGTTGTGAGAGGTCCCTTTGCTGTCATCTAGTGGACATAATGCTTTATTGCTCTCAACATGTTTACACTGCTGTGGTCTAGTGTACTATAAAATAGAGGTCTCTCCTATTCTTACTACTTTTCCCAGTCATATTCAAGGTTAGTACTTTGTTTTTTCTATGGGTTCTGGTGCTTCTAGCTAGCCTTGATTTGCATTTTGGTAACATATCTACAGTATTTTACTTTTTAATGTGTATAGTATTGCTTATAAGGTGTTGTCCAATGAATTCTGTAACCACTCCCTCTTCAAATCAGGATTGATTGGAAAATGCTGTTCGAAAGAGGACATTCTATTATTGTATCTTTGTTCTCCCTGACGAAGGCCATGCAGTCAAAGTTTGTAATCTTTGTTTTCATTGAACATGCCATACAAATAAAGGCATTTTAATACATGATATGAAGAGTGCCTTGTAATGGTGTAATGGATCATGATGAAACCGTCAGGCAGATTAATGTTCAATGAGGACAGCACCCATTCCCACATCCAGGATTGTCAATGTGAAGGAATGTGTGGTATCGGTGGAGAAAGTTGTGTGTGTTAATTGTGGGGGCTGGAGATCGGAGGTGTCCAGTGAGAGAAAGGGAGACTGAGGTTGTCAGGGTTTGAGTAGTACAGAAAATGTATTACACCGAAGCAGTGAACAGAGTGGTAGAGGAAGATGTGTTCAGGGTGAGGGATCCTGAGAGGATTCCTGTGAGGAGACAGAGACCAAGAGAGAGTGATGGGAAGAACATGAGCTTCAGTAAGGTGGGTGTTTTAGCATTTATAGCCATGGTTGTCAATTGTACTGCAGAAATGGATCGAAAGTCACAGAAAAAAAGAGGTTGTGGTGGCAGCCGAAGAGAAGTACTTGGGATTGCAGAACAGCTGCAGGGGGTGTTGAGTGGTAGTGTTATGACTATATAGGGTTCAATAGTGGAATGAATGGTATTTTTTTGGGAGTTGGCATGACTAATTTCCCAATTTTGTATTGTCGTATCAAAGAATATAATGTAGGTAGGCGATGAGTGACCTCACACACCAGTACACAAGGTGGCGTTGTATGCACCTAAAACTTGGATGAGATCCCCCAACCAAATCTCAAGAAGAAGAAGAAGAAATTGGATTTTCAATGAAAGAGGCAAGTGCAAAAACTAAAAATGTTGCAGGTCAACCTCCCAGTGGATGCTTCTCAGAGGAGAAAGGGGAGGACCGTCCTTCTCAGTGAATTTTATGAAAATAAAAATAGTGAAACATTAAAAAAGTTATCCATTTTAGTTAAAACTATACGAAATATATTCACGTCACCAAATAATTTATGAAAACACACTGTTTTGCAATGAAGGTCTATAGTAGCCTCAACAACACTCTGTAGGGTAGCACCATGGTGTAGCCGGAGGACAGCTAGTTTCTGTCCTCTTCTGGGTACAATTACTTCAAAACTTCCGGAGGACGTCCTCCAACCTATTAGAGCTCTTGCAGCATAAACTGACATGTTGTCCACCCAAATCAGAGAATTAATCTAGTACTGAATGCATGAGATACAGTTAGCTAGCACTGCATTGCATAAAATGTGCTAAGTAGTTGACTCAAAGAGAGAGAAAGACAATAATTGAACAGGGGCCCGCCGGTCTAACTACTAAACTGCTTGCTAACTGTAGACTGTACTGCACGATCGTAACGGGTTTACTAACGCGTTAGTTCTAGTAGCTATATTGACTTGACGCTAGCTAATATGGTGAAAACAATGTAGGCTGTGTGTAGCGTTTAGCGGGTTTCTTCCAGACCATTTTTTTTGTTCTGATGTGATTTAAGCATGGACATGGAGATGGAGATGGAGAAGAATGTGACTATTTGAAAGATAGAAAAAAAAATCTAGCTTGCGATATGTTTCATTTTTTAAAACTATTTATCGTGCTAGAAAAGGTTGGAGACTCCTATTTTAAATTATACAGTCAATCTTCCATAGGAAACAGGGTTCGGCTCAATTCAGAATTGGAATTCAATTCAAAGTACTGTAATTAAACAATTTAATTAAAGGATATAGAATTGAATTCAGTGAAATGCTATTATATAAAAATGCCTTTTCAATTCTATATTAGTGTAGTAGTCTATACAAATATACTTGTACATAACATCAAACATGTCATTATAGACATGCATATAAAATATTGTTGAAACATTAGATTTTCAGGTCAAACTCTTAAAATGAATGGCCTTCAAATAGAAGCCAAACAATTATGGTGGAAATATAACTGGTTATAGACCCCTTTCTGTGTTTGCAAACATTGCCTTACACACAAGGGCAATGCACGCAAGTTGGTGGCAGAACAAGGGGGAGTTCTTATAGAACGCCAGAAAGAAAAGCCTCTATTTACATGTTACTTATGAGTGCATGTCACACTACTTTTGGAATTTAATAGAATTTGAAGGCTGGTAAGAATGTACTGATTAAAATAATGTTTTTGTTTGTGTCTTTTTTTTTAGGGGGAAGATCAGCTTTAATATTGCAGATAGATTGTAGCTTCTATCAATGTAATTGTATGCATCATTTCCAATCCCCTAAATATATATATATATATATATTTAGTAAATTGTCTAAATACTAAATGTGATGGCAATATATATATATATATATAGGGCAAAAACAGGTTTTTAGAAAATGTTGCTAATTTATAACAACAACAAAACACTGAAATATCACATTTAAATTAGTATTAAGACAATTTACTCAGTACTTTGTTGAAGCACCTTTTGCAGCGATTACTGACGAGTCGTCTTGGGTATGACGCTACAAGCTTGGCACACCTGTATTTGGGGAGTTTCTCCCATTCTTCTTTGCAGTTCCTCGCAAGCTCTGTCAGGTTCTTTGGGGAGCGATGTTGCACATCTATTTTCAGGTCTCTCAACAGATGTTCGAACGGGGTCAAGTCCGGGCTCTGGCTGGGCCACCCAAGGACATTCAGAGACTTGTTCCGGAGCCACTCCTGCGTTGTCTTGGCTTTGTGCTAAGGGTCGTTGTCCTGTTGGAAGGTGAAGTTCTCCCATCTCCACAGAGGAACTCTAGACCTCTGTCAGAGTGACCATTGGCTTCTTGGTCACCTCCCTAGTCCCTACTCCCTAGTCCCCAAGTCACTTCTCTCCTGATTGCTCAGTTTGGCCGGGCGGAAAGCTCTAGGAAGAGTCTAGGTGGTTCCACAAATAAATATTTTGCTGGCGGGCCAGATTTGGCCCATGGGTAGCCAGTTTGAGAACCCTGTCTATGAAAGGGTAGCCAGTTTCTGCTCTGCTTGCTTTTACAACTCTGTGATAGAGCGCAACACATACACACTGAACTATGATCAACTCTATAATTAATAGAAAATAAGACTAGAACACAATGCCCTGAAATAACAGTACTAATCACAATAGGCTTGGCAATCTCTCACTGTCTCAGCGAACAGGAGACAGTAGGCTAGACTCAGCGACCAGGAGATAGTGTAGCCTATGCTTCTAGGGTGTTGTTTGGTGAATTTCAAGTGTTTCTCTATTAATTGAGTTTAAGTGTGTAACATTTTGTCCTGTCACTTTCTGTACAATAAAACATTTTAAAACAATAATGACTGTAAACAGTAAATGTTTTACTTTTTATAAATAAAAAAAACGTTGGACCTTTCTTCCGATGTCTTTTCCCCAAGTAGCGCTATGTTAGGTGACCCATCTAGTGGTTGAATGTTTTATATTTCAGCATACTTTATACCAGTGGTGCAACTTACACTGGGGGCGGGGGTTATTTCCCCCTCACATTCTGAAATTGCATTATTGTCCCGCCCCCAGTTTTATAATTGCAATGTTATACAAAAAACAGAAACGGTGTGCTTTCGGACCTTGCTTACGCCTCCGAGCAGTCGGGCTGTTTGGAGTGTTCAGCTGGCTGGATTTAGGACCGCTGGATTTAGGACCAAGCGCACACCACAGAGTGGGCTGACAGGCTGTGTGAAGGCTTGTTGAGTTGAGCATAGTTCAGCGTGTATGTGTTGCACTCTTTCACCAAGTTGTAAAAGCAAGCAGAGCAGAAACTGCCTACTCTTTATTTGACTGATGTAGCTGGCAAGGTACAGTGAGGGAAAAAAGTATTTGATCCCCTGCTGATTTTGTACGTTTGCCCACTGACAAAGAAATTATCAGTCTATAATTTTAATGGTAGGTTTATTTGAACAGTGAGAGACAGAATAACAAAAAGAAAATCCAGAAAAACGCATGTGAAAATGTTATAAATTGATTTGCATTTTAATGAGGGAAATAAGTATTTGACCCCTCTGCAAAACATGACTTAGTGCTTGGTGGCAAAACCCTTGTTGGCAATCACAGAGGTCAGACGTTTTTTGTAGTTGGCCACCAGGTTTGCACACATCTCAGGAGGGATTTTGTCCCACTCCTCTTTGCAGATCTTCTCCAAGTCATTAAGGTTTCGAGGCTGACGTTTGGCAACTCGAACCTTCAGCTCCCTCCACAGATTTTCTATGGGATTAAGGTCTGGAGACTGGCTAGGCCACTCCAGGACCTTAATGTGCTTCTTCTTGAGCCACTCCTTTGTTGCCTTGGCCGTGTGTTTTGGGTCATTGTCATGCTGGAATACCCATCCACGACCCATTTTCAATGCCCTGGCTGAGGGACGGAGGTTCTCACCCAAGATTTTACGGTACATGGCCCCGTCCATCGTCCCTTTGATGCGGTGAAGTTGTCCTGTCCCCTTAGCAGAAAAACACCCCCAAAGCATAATGTTTCCACCTCCATGATTGACGGTGGGCATGGTGTTCTTGGGGTCATAGGCAGCATTCCTCCTCCTCCAAACACGGCGAGTTGAGTTGATGCCAAAGAGCTTGAGACCTAAATATCCCTGGATAAGCACTCACAATAATGTTAGAATTTACTAAATACAGTCATATAGGCCACTAGGTTACTTACTCAATGGGAAAAGTTGAATTTCCCCTCAGACACGATCTTGTGGATGACGGGTGAGATGGATGTGATTTTGAAGCGCAGGCAGTCCACAATTGACTTATGTGAAATCCGGATACTGTCGTGAGTCTATATTGCATTCATAGAGGAAAATGAGGACTCACAGGTGTAAGTCGATCCAAACATTGTTAGCACATAAAATGCAAGTTTCTTTATTGTGCTGTATTATGAGCATGCCACCCAAAACGCACACAAGGATTCGGCACTCCTGAGCTCGTTCCAGATTTGGCTCTGTCTGGAATTAAAGTCAGCTCATCTTGAATTGTAATGCGGCCTAATCAAGTGAGGGTACCGTTTTCTTAGCAAGGGAGGAGAATTCTCCACCTGGGCGGACTGTGAGAGGAACACGTACAAACGCAATGATATCCTTGGGCATGCTGTAGTCTTCCCATCTGGTGGAGAAGTTGTCCCTCAGCTGCTTGGTGAAATCTTCCATCACCTCTGTGACAATGTTGCTGCCTGGTCCCTCTGCCTGTCGTTTCTTCACTGTGCTGAAGAGCAGCAGCTTTCCAGATGACAAGTCCAAATCGAACAACTCAAGCTTCCTAGTAAAGGCCTCACATTTTTCCACCATGTAGGCTACACAAGTTTTCCCTCTTCCTTGTAACTGCAGATTTAACCCGTTTAAGGCCACTTTGAAAGTTATATGCTTGGATTTTTAATGACGCCTGAGATTGAATTATTTGCAAACAGGGATATTTGCATTGCAAATAAGACACATTGGGAAAATATGGAAAGATGAACCCATATATCTCTGTACATTCTTCCCTAAAACTTCATTTCATTATACACCTTTCTTTTGATCCTTTTCTCTTGCTATCAAACTAATTGTTCTGAACAAAATGTTGACATAAAAAAAAGTAATGTAGTCTACAGTAGGCTACGTGGACCTGTTTTTCCCCACCAATCAACGCACAGAGAAATAGACTAAAATAGTAATTGAATAGAGACGTGATTTCATGAGCTTATTTATTAATTTATTATGTACTAATCAGATGTCTTAAAATGTTGTTCAAATTGTAGTGTAGGCCAATGAATTGTTCTAATATTATATTACTACTTATGTTCTGGCACGACGACTATTGGCTCAGACCAAATTTGGCCCAGGGCCAGACCTAGATGAAAAACCTCGATTTGGGGGATGTATGTAGACACCGCAGGAGTGCAGGGACGGTTTTAAAATGGCCTTTTGTCTTTTGAAGATAACACTGCAAAGATTCTACCACAAAGGCTGCTGGGATAAGAGTCATCCGTGCCTCTCATCTTTGTGTGGATGAAAAACAAATACAATACATTACATACATAGTGTACCTCACATAAATAGAACACAGAAGCAAGGTAATGCAAACTGCAAACAGTTTAGATTTTATTTTATTCGGATCCCCATTGGCTGTTGAAGAATCAGCAGATATTCTTCCTGGGGTCCACAAGTGCAAGTTTATAATTGTATAAGTTCACAGAGAAATTCAAAATGTTCTCCAATCTTATCTCAGGTTAATATTTAATTTTTTTACCTTTATTTAACTAGGCAAATCATTTAAGAAAAAATTATTATTTACAATGACGGCTTAACCCGGCCAAACCCAGACGACACTGGGCCAATTGTGCACCGCCCAATGGGACTCCCAATCACAGCCTGATGTGATGCAGCCTGTATTTGTACCAGATACTGCAGTGATGCCTTTTGCACTGAGATGCTGTGTCTTAGACCCCTGCGCCAATCGGGAGGGCCAATACAACAAGTCTAGTAAGCCCTTGCCTCAAGAGAGATTTATACAATAGTGAATAGAGCTCAGAGCTGATGGCATTAAAGGACAATGATTTATCTTACCTTCCTCATCTCCAAGGCCTCTATCTCCACAGGGTGTAGTGATGTTGACAGTGATGGTGTGTTTAGTGACAGGGCTGGCAGCTAACCAGCTGTAAATGGAGTTGTAATGTTCTCTCTCTACCTCCAGAGGGAGGAAGAGGTTAGGTTGGTGGTGAGATCATGTCTGTAGAGATGTCACATGCACCTGTAAGGTCCTAACATGCACCTGTAAGGTCCTAACCGTTAGGACACAGAGGGCTAAACTTAAGTTGAGACTGTTATGTCTTGTCGGTATGGAGGCCTATGTTTACCTTTATTTACATAAATGATGTGGATTTGGTTTATTGACTGCAGCCTAACATGGTGGGAATTATGTTAGAGTAACTATTTGTGCTGAATATCCCGGTAGCCTATTTTACCGCTACACCTAAACCTTAAGTGTAATCCTGTTTTTCCTAATAATATAATTAAAATAAAAGGACATTGCATAGGCCTATGATATGGATGCTTTATTGATTGGGGTAGTCCCAATAGGGGAATTCATTTCATTACAACATTGATGTTTCCTACTATTTTAACTATAGGTTGTTGGTTTGTTGTTTTGAAACAATGTGTTTAATTTGCATCACTGCAAGCCATTCCTGTCGTTACTTCTGTTGGAGAGAGAGAGAGATAGAGAGATGTATAAAGAGAGTTAATAGGGTAGTGAATAGAGCTCTTTATTCTGTTGGAGAGAGAGATAGAGAGATATATAAAGAGAATTAATAGGGTAGTAAATAGAGCTCTTTAATTCTGTTGGAGAGAGAGATAGAGATATATAGAGAGAGAATTAATAGGGTAGTAAATAGAGCTCTTTAATTCTGTTGGAGAGAGAGATAGAGAGATATATATAGAGAGTTAATAGGGTAGTAAATAGAGCTCTTTAATTCTGTTGGAGAGAGAGATAGAGATATATATAGAGAGAATTAATAGGGTAGTAAATAGAGCTCTTTAATTCTGTTGGAGAGAGAGATAGAGAGATATATATAGAGAATTAATAGGGTAGTAAATATAGCTCTTTAATTCTGTTGGAGAGAGAGATAGAGATATATATAGAGAGAGTTAATAGGGTAGTAAATATAGCTCTTTAATTCTGTTGGAGAGAGA
>QNTS01004426.1:0-21179 GCA_003317085.1 Hucho hucho
TTATGTTAGAAAATGTGTCTACAGTGTATTTTTCAAAGCTATTTCTTAGTGAAAGCCAATCTGACACTCAAACATGTGACTAAACCCATCTAACTCTGTCATATAAACCAGTGGAGAATCCGGTGCAGGAAAGACTGTCAACACCAAGCGTGTCATCCAGTACTTTGCCACCATTGCAGTTTCTGGTGTCAAGAAGGAAGCAGACCCCAGCAAAATGAAGGTAACACATTTCAGTTTGGTGTTCTATGTAAACTTTTTTTCCAGCGTTGAATCCTGTTTTAAGTAAAATGTTTGCTAGGTTCTGAGCAACTTGTGTTGGTCTCAATCAGGGGTCTCTTGAGGATCAGATCATTGCAGCTAATCCTCTGCTGGAGTCTTACGGTAATGCCAAGACAGTGAGGAATGACAACTCGTCGCGCTTTGTAAGTATGAAGGGCATACTGTGGAAGTGACCTTATATTGGAAAAAATATTTTTGTAGTATCACACCCTATAGGTGTCATATTACCCATAAAACCTAGCGGTCAAACAGGGAAATGCTTCCAATCGTTTTTCCACCTGTTATTTCTCCCATAGGGAATTTTAACTTCCAAATTCCGATTTGAGAAACACTTAAAATAAGGGCTCCGTGTGATGTTTTTGATAACCATGTAAATCAGAAAAGGTGACTTTTATCAATATATTCGTCTCTATTTACTCTCAGATTTCAAAATGCTAATAAGCATCAAAATAGACATCATGCAAAACTACAAATCACTGCAAGCAGGCCATCTCTAGCTAACACCTTTGCTAACAGCTATTGTGTCAATTTAAAACTTACACAAGACAGAATGTACCATTTAAATAAATGTAGCCAATTTACTCATTACTCAATTTTGCTAACATTAGATTTATCCAGAGATTCTACCCTTTGCCTAAATTAGGTAGTTTCGTCCAGAACATCATGGCATTTGTAGTTCTTTATGATAGCCACATTAGCAGCTAATTAGCATTTCATTTGTTGTGGGAAAATACAGGCAAATATATTTAGCTAAAAGTCACCTTGTCTTAGATAGATTTACACAGTTATCAAAACTTCACGCTAGGGAAAGTCTACACGAAACACAACGCTTGTTTTAAGTGTTTCTAAAATCCACTATTGGGAAAATGAATGGTGTAAAAACGTTTGGAACCATTTCCCTGTTTGACCGCTAGGTTTTATGAGTATAATGACTCATACTGTGGTGCTCTATAGTTTTGTCAATTGATGTCCAACAAACTGTAACTTTTCAAGGGGTCAATCAAAGTAAAATGTCAGATTTATTTAGTTTACCTATTTCTATCCCCAATGCTCAACTACAGGGTAAATTCATCAGGATTCACTTCCAAGGAGGAAAACTGGCTAAAGCTGACATTGAGACCTGTGAGTTGGTTTTGATTGTTTTTCAATACTTTCCTTATTAAATCACACAAAATATTTGTTGGAGATTGAATCATCAAATGTAATGTTATCTTATGTTCTCTCTCTCTTTTTCTCTCCCTCTCTCTTTCTCACTCGCTCTCTCTTTCTCTCTCAGACCTGCTGGAGAAGTCCAGAGTGGCCTTCCAGCTGCCCGCTGAGAGAGGCTACCATATCTTCTACCAGATGATGACCAACCACAAACCTGAGCTAGTTGGTAAGGCAAAGTACAGGTTTAGGTGAAACTATTCACACCTCCATCTGTGGAACTTATTAAAATGTTTCCTAGTCCACACTGCTAATATTATTACAATGAGTACATCCAAGGTAACAAGGCTAAACATGGGTTAGGTTTTTCAATGTCTTTCATGGGAAAGATCAAGTAATGCACTGTGATGCACTAGTCCAGGAGCCTCAGTCCCCCTCTGTTGATGTATTATATACTACATGTATCCTTGAGTCCATCTATTGAGTAAAGGAGGGAGAGATACTGTAAAGGTAGGACAGCAGAATTCCAAGAGATTTAACTGACAAGCCATTTTCCGTTGTCCACAGAAATGACGCTCATCACCACCAACCCTTACGACTTCCCCATGATCAGCCAGGGTCAGATCAGTGTGGCCAGCATCGACGACAAGGTCGAGCTGGATGCCACCGATGTGAGTGATACAAAGTGTGAACCAAACTCTAGATATGGAATGGGTAGGACCACAATACACACTGAATGCACTGTCCAATTCCAACTTGATGGCAGCTGGCCACCTTGTGTTAGTTAGGCATGTGCTTCAAGGCCACTCTTCATGCCGTACACGGTAGTGTACTGTAACTGAGCAAAATGCCGTTCAGTTCTTCACTGTCGTACTTCCTCTCTAATACCAGGATGCAATTACAATCCTGGGCTTCTCTAACGATGAGAAGATGGCCATCTACAAGCTGACAGGAGCTGTAATGCACCATGGCAACTTGAAATTCAAGCAGAAGCAGCGTGAGGAGCAGGCCGAGTCAGATGGAACAGAGGGTGAGTCCCACTCATAGATATACAATATGGAAAGCATTAGTCCCTTTCCCAGTCCCACTCATAGATATACAATATGGAAAGCATTAGTCCCTTTCCCAGTCCCCAACATAGATATACAATATGGAAAGCATTAGTCCCATTCCCAGTCCCCAACATAGATATACAATATGGAAAGCATTAGTCCCATTCCCAGTCCCCAACATAGATATACAATATGGAAAGCATTAGTCCCTTTCCCAGTCCCCAACATAGATATACAATATGGAAAGCATTAGTCCCTTTCCCTGTCCCCAGCATAGAAATACAACACGTAAGAAGTTAATTCCACGGTAACAGAAGTGTTGAGATTTTCATTTTCATGAAAAACAAAAATCATAAATTTTATAGTTTAACAAACAATTAAACTCTATGTACAATGAACACTTTTAACAATTTACACTGAAGATATTACAAAAACACATTTACTGGAGAACTGTGCAGATGCAACACTGCTGGGTGATTTGAAAAGTCATAGTAAATCAATAATATAATAATACTCACAGCAAAAATGTTTATCTTTAATTTATAATATTTAGAAACTCTGAGAATAGAAAGGTTCAGAACTTTTGTGACGCATCACAGCACAGTTGAAAATATATGGAAAATAGTAATCAAAACTGGATGGTGTTCAGAGATAGATGGGAGGGAAGCTGAAGGATGGGACTAAAAACAAACAAAAGACAACTATTGTAAAATATCCGTAACATGTATATAGTATGTATTAGCTGGAAGAAGAAGCCTAAGTGTTGTTGTCCATTAGTTTACTCCAAATAGGGGAGGGGTGATAGGGTTAGGGGAAAATAAAGACTTTGGTCATCACAGTACAGCACATTAGAGCTCAGTAGAGTACAGTTTGGTACAGTAGAGTACAGTAAAGTATAGTTCAGTACAGTAAAGTAGAGTATAGTTCAGTTCAATACAGTACAGTACAATACAGTATATTATAGAGTACTCAACTTGTGTGTTCAACTTTGTACTGTACTGAACTCTACTGTAAAGTGTTGTACTGTACTGAACTATACACTATAGTACTGAACTATACACTACTGTACTGTCCAAACTTGTGAACCCAACTGTGGTTTATGACTACTATGATTTCCCATTGCAGCCAATTCAATTTCATTCAAGAAATTCTGTTACCGATTAATAATTCATCAACAAAATGTATATGAGTAAAAACACTAACTAGTTGGTAGGTCTACCTTTACTTGTTAATTCTGTAAAGTTTCATTGTTTTCCCTCCTCATGAGGTAACATAATTTTAATGCACAAGGCAATGTTTTTTAAACTTACAGAAACATTTCTCCAAAACAGAATATAAGTGTTGATATTAGTTGTAGTTGTACCTTTAAGACTTTTTCTGCTAGCTGTTTCCTAAGACCCATTGTCCATCTGTTTGAACAGAAATCAAAGCATTTGTTTATTCCTCATTTTCAGGAAGGCAAATGGTAAAACATATATATATATAAATATTCCTTAATTTATAGACAAACATAGACTCTTAGCTTTCATTTGACACCCAATTTGACATGCTCCTATGAACTCCCCATGTTGGTGCTCAATGGTCCTTTTACAGGGAAATGACCAAGACAGACGGTGCAACATGAAGGTCAGGCAGGATATACATTTTGGAGACCAAATTCCAACCTCCAGAAATGATTTGAATAATAGATGTGGGTGAAAATGAAAACTTTACCTATAAAATACATCAGAATCAAGCGATCTGTTGTTGTTGGTTCTCTCTCCAGTGGCTGATAAAATTGGCTACCTGCTGGGCCTGAACTCAGCTGAGTTGTTGAAGGCTCTGTGCTACCCCAGAGTGAAGGTTGGCAACGAGTACGTGACCAAGGGACAGACTGTGTCTCAGGTAAAGCAATTAAACACACAGCATCAAATATTTTTCTGACAGCCTGAGTTATTTTGGGGACAATTGCATCTACTTTTTAAAAATAGTCATGTTGTTTTTCCCAACCTTATCACTGGACATGGTCAATATCTCATGTATTAATTTGAGGTATTATCATTGAAGGTTTATAATGCAGTCATGGCTCTGGCCAAGTCCATCTATGAGAGGATGTTCTTGTGGATGGTCATCCGTATCAACGAGATGTTGGACACCAAGAATCCAAGGCAGTTCTATATCGGTGTGCTTGATATTGCCGGATTTGAGATCTTTGATGTGAGTATGAGACCAGAACAAGAAAACTAGTTGTGATTTAAAAGGATTACAGCCTTGTATGATGAAATTATCCCTTTTGAAATTCCATCAACAGTACAACAGCATGGAGCAGCTGTGCATCAACTTCACCAATGAGAAACTGCAACAGTTTTTCAACCACACCATGTTTGTCCTGGAACAAGAGGAGTACAAGAAGGAGGGAATCGTCTGGGCCTTCATTGACTTCGGCATGGACTTGGCTGCCTGCATTGAGCTTATTGAGAAGGTAAGTTGTCTGTAAGGATTATAATGGGATGCAACAGCAAAGCTCATAATGAGCGCATTGAGAGACATTAGCATAATGGTACAACATATCTGACTGTTTAGAACTCATTATGCTTCTTATTATGTCCCCCTAAATGAATATAATCCTATGAAATGATGTTTGCTAATGGAATAAATGTGATCCTAATGTAAATATCACTCATTTGATATACATCTCTTTTCGTAAAGCCATTGGGCATCTTCTCCATCCTTGAAGAGGAGTGCATGTTCCCCAAGGCTTCAGACACTACCTTCAAGAACAAGCTGAACGACCAGCATCTTGGCAAAACCAAGGCATATGAGAAACCCAAGCCTGCCAAAGGCAAGGCAGAGGCCCACTTCTCCCTGGTGCACTACGCCGGCACTGTGGACTACAACATCACTGGCTGGCTGGAGAAGAACAAGGACCCCCTGAACGACTCAGTTATTCAGATGTACGGGAAGTCGTCAGTCAAACTTTTGGCTGCCCTGTATCCCGCTGCCCCACCTGAGGGTAAGACCAGCATCAAGTCAAAAGATTAAATTAAGCAATAGTTATAACTCAGACCCACATTGTCTTTAAAGCAGTGGCCACCAACCTTTTCAGAGTCAAGATCACTTTCTGAGTCAAAATGCAAGTCAAGATCTACTGCTGAGAATTTTTTTTAACATGACTTAGAAAACACAAGCCTATGCAGCATTAACCAATTAAAAACAGATCTGTAGCAATGAGGTTTGTGCAGTAGGCTATAGGCCCAATACATTATCACTGCATACAGGTTATACTTGAATTGCCCTGCCAATGTTATTCTTCTCAGACCATTTTGAAAATATATATATTTAAAGAAAACAGGTATATGATCACACTGGTAATAGATCATTTGTTGTATTACTTGTTAGGCACAGCTGGGTGAGCTTAATAGTTTCCTTTTTTTTCTACTGTACTGACAGCCTGCATCTGATGGTCAGTCTGAGGAGAGGGAGGGAGCAGCGGTGAGGCTGCCTCTCCCCCGACTCACTGTCCCTCCGTTCTCCCTCCCTCCGCTGAGAAAAGGGGACACAGTCTTCCAGCTGATGGCGAAACTCAAGTCGCACTGCATTATTTCTGCCTCATGCACCAATTCATGTTGTTACTGCTGTGACCAGAGAAAGTGAAATATTCTTCGATATTAAAAAATACACAAGTCACTAATAATAACAACACAAGCGTATCAGAACACTTTGCTGTACTCATTCATTACAGCTGCAGTGCTGTTTGTAGCATGAGTGGAAGTAGGGAGAATGTCTCATAAAAGTGTTGAACAACGTGTTGAATAACAACTTAAACATGAACTAACTCATTAAAACAGCATCTCTTTGCTGTATTCGTTGAGTCTCTCTCTAGTCATGGTTTTAAACATTTTTAAATATCAAAGTATTAACTTTGCTGTGCGTCCGAGGCTTCTTTTTAAAATCTATGGCTCGAGGAAACTGTACAGGCACGGTGCTCTGAGCTATCTGATTGGCCAGTAGGCCTATACGTGCAGTTGATTTGCTCTCTACCTTCAGACATGAAACGGTTTAAAATCCTGATCGACCTGTTGGTGACCAATGCTTTAAATTATTTGAATGTATCACAATTTATCAGGGTTATTCACTGGGTTAATTTACTTTCATTCAATAGGTGTTATTTTACACAATCTCATTGGCAGCAATTGCATTTGATTATCTCATTTCTAATTATCTTTTACTTATCCACATTTGAACAGATACAACCAAGAAAGGAGGCAAGAAGAAGGGTGGTTCCATGCAGACTGTGTCCTCCCAGTTCAGGGTGAGCTATTGAAATGTGCATATTCAGTCCTCCAAAAGGTGCATCAATTATCATAAATGATTACTGAGAAAATGGTTTGTAACCCTCTTCCAGGAGAACTTACAAAAGCTGATGACCAACTTGAGGAGCACTCATCCTCACTTTGTGCGCTGCCTGATCCCCAACGAGTCAAAGACTCCAGGTACAAGAAATATTGAGTTAAATATGACATCTTATCAATACAATATGAGTAACCTCAAGGAGCCCAATCCTTTAATCTGTTAATAAGTATTAAAGAGACTTGGTTTGTTTTACCAGGTCTGATGGAGAACTTCCTGGTTATCCACCAGCTCAGGTGTAATGGTGTTCTGGAGGGGATCAGGATCTGCAGAAAGGGCTTCCCCAGCAGAATCATCTATGCTGATTTCAAGCAGAGGTACACTCACACAAACACACATGCACACACAACACACACACACACAAAACACACACACACATGAAGCTCCAAGGGTTTTCCAGCATCAGAATATGCTTACCTTTTATGTAATATAACCAACCTATTACAACTTGACGTATGTTAAAAATGTCTTCTCCTTCAGGTACAAAGTACTGAATGCCAGTGTCATCCCCGAGGGCCAGTTCATGGACAACAAGAAGGCTTCTGAGAAGCTGCTTGGGTCCATTGATATAAATCACGGCGATTACAAGTTTGGACACACCAAGGTCAGTCAAATTACCCCCAGCAAAAGCTGACATCGAAACACAACTTCAATGATAATTTAAACATGAACCATTCATCTCTCCAGTTGGTTTATCCATACTTTTATTATTTCTTCTTCATTTAAAGGGTCAATCCATTTTTTTAATGATACATTAATGATATGTACCCATTGATTCTTGAAGAATATAACTTATAAATGCCTCATGAGCTTAGTTCAACTGTAGAACCCAAAGTACAAGCTTGTTTTACTCCAATGTTTGTAAACAAACACCATATAGCCTCAAAACATGGTTCAAACATAATTTAATAGCATGGATGGTCAGTCCTTGCATCCATAGCTCTGTCTATGAATTTGAGAGTAGTTACATTTCTCCAGCCCCATCCTTCTTTTTTTACTGAGATAGGGGCAGGGAGTACACTTTGTTATTGCTTCAACTGCTGATTGGCCTTTTAACTAATGAAAAAGGTGGAGAAACAATTTTTTTTTTTTAATCTTCAAATTCATAAGTATAGAAACTCAACTCATTATCATGTGCATTGTGTTAGAGTGGTATGGCTGCAGTTATCTGTATACATACAAGCTATCCCATGGTTTGTTTGTAAGCATTGCAATGTTTATGTTGTTCAAATCAATCTAGTGGTGTTGTTCCCCTGTTTTGATCCAACCCTTTCTATCTGTCACCATCTGACTGTGGTTCCAATGGCCATGTTTACCTGTGTCTCAGGTGTTCTTCAAAGCCGGTCTGCTGGGTGTCCTGGAGGAGATGAGAGATGAGAAGCTGGCCGTTCTGATCGGCATGGTCCAGGCTCTCAGCCGTGGATTCCTCATGAGAAAAGAGTTCACCAAGATGATGGAGAGGAGGTGAGGAAGAGTAGACCTCTTGTCAAAGTTTTCTGTGAACCACCTGTTTGTAATGCATTATGATCACATACTGTATATGCTGTGAGTTGATCAGAATGAGAAAGTAGGACTTATAACGCTCTATTAATGCTGCAGTCTGGGATTTGGCAAATCTGTTCAGTTGTCATTTATATTGGTGATATTTACCCTTTCATTCTTAAATAACATAAAATGCCTCCTGATTTAAGCATGACCTGTCAGTCCTTGCATCTAGAACTCTGTCTATGAATTTAAGAGTGGTTCCATTCCCTTAGCACCATTCCTCAGCTGTATACACAGTGTTGAAGGGGGTGTTATTGTTCTTCAAATCCCAGAAGGTAGCTTTAAGCATGTCACTCTATCCTTTCTGTCGACCAGAGATGCTGTCTTCACCATTCAGTACAACATCCGTTCATTCATGAATGTGAAAACCTGGCCATGGATGAAGGTGTACTTCAAGATCAAGCCCCTGCTGAAGAGTGCCGAGACTGAGAAGGAGCTGGCCAACATGAAGGAGAACTTCGACAAGATGAAAACAGACCTGGCCAAGGCTCTGACCCGCAAGAAGGAGTTGGAGGAGAAGATGGTGTCCATGCTGCAAGAGAAGAACGATCTGGCACTCCAAGTTGCATCTGTGAGTGAGAAATGATCCTCATAATGTTACATTTACATACACATCAATACACAAATGATTTTTCTCCTGTTCTGAAATCAGGAATCAGAGAATCTGAACGATGCCGAGGAAAGGTGTGAGGGGCTCATCAAGAGCAAGATCCAGCTGGAGGCCAAACTCAAAGAGACGACTGAAAGGCTGGAGGATGAGGAGGAGATGAATGCCGAGTTGACTGCCAAGAAGAGGAAGCTGGAGGATGAGTGCTCTGAGCTGAAGAAGGACATTGATGACCTGGAGCTCACCCTGGCCAAAGTGGAGAAGGAGAAGCACGCCACTGAAAACAAGGTCTTGTGTCTTACCATAGACATTCTAACCAAACAATAATCCAAACCATAATCAACTCAAAACATAGCTCAACAGAAATGGAATTCCAGATGTATTGTGGGTGTCGGAAAAATGAAGACACAAGATAGTGGAATCCCCACATTCATTGTATGTTCAGCTCCCCCTCTTATGACTTCCATTCAGTATACTGGCATGGAGTACACTGCCATCTAGTGTTGAATCTATAGAACAGTACTTGTTGACACATTTCTAATCTGAGTGAAATGAATGCAATACATATGAAACTAAAATCACCCCTTTATGGTGAAGTGACCAAAGACAAATTTTGTTGTGGCCATTTTCAGGTAAAAAATCTGACTGAGGAGATGGCATCTATGGATGAGAGCGTTGTCAAGCTGACCAAGGAGAAGAAAGCTCTCCAAGAGGCCCACCAGCAGACACTGGACGACCTGCAGGCAGAGGAGGACAAAGTCAACACTCTGACCAAGGCCAAGACCAAGTTGGAACAGCAAGTGGACGACGTGAGTGGAGTTTGACATTTTGGCCATAATAGTATGTACGATGATATTATCTTCTGTTGTTTAGATTTGAACAATACATGTGTGTTTTTATCTTGTAGCTTGAGGGTTCTCTGGAGCAAGAGAAGAAGGTCCGTATGGACCTTGAGAGAGCAAAGAGAAAGCTGGAGGGAGATCTGAAACTGGCCCAGGAGTCCATAATGGACCTGGAGAATGACAAGCAGCAGTCTGATGAGAAAATCAAGAAGTAACAAACAATACCTGCCATATTGACAATAATGGTTGTTCTTGACTAATTATTGTAATTATGAATCAGCATTTGCATGCGATTCGTATGATAATCTCTCTTTACTCTATCGAACCAAAACCAACTTTGCAATCGACGTGTTTGCGTTTCTTAGGAAAGAGTTTGAGACATCCCAGCTCCTCAGTAAAATTGACGATGAGCAGTCTCTGGGAGCTCAGCTGCAGAAGAAGATCAAGGAACTCCAGGTACAGTACATGACCTAAGCTCCAGTACAGGAAAGCACACACCTGAAACATTTCCTAAAAAAACATTCTGGTAGCACACATTTTTTGCTGGTGGGTCAGTAGGTTGGAAGATGGGACTTCTTGCTGGTGCTTCTGACCGTAATGATTTTGGTTCCCGCATGGGACACTATCTACTTAATATATTAGTGTAACTGGTTTTGTATGAGCACATTTATGAAAAAAAAGTAATACTATTATAGTTTTATGTATTGTAGTGTTCATCAACCCTGCTCCTGCCCCCTGTTCTAGGCCCGTATTGAGGAGCTGGAGGAGGAAATTGAGGCTGAGCGTGCTGCCAGGGCTAAGGTTGAGAAGCAGAGGGCCGATCTCTCCAGGGAACTTGAGGAGATCAGCGAGAGGCTGGAGGAGGCCGGAGGCGCCACTGCTGCTCAGATTGAGATGAACAAGAAACGTGAGGCCGAGTTCCAGAAGCTGCGTCGTGATCTTGAAGAGTCCACCCTGCAGCATGAGGCCACAGCCGCCGCTCTGCGCAAGAAGCAGGCCGACAGTGTGGCTGAGCTCGGGGAGCAGATCGACAACCTGCAGCGTGTCAAGCAGAAGCTGGAAAAGGAGAAGAGTGAGTACAAGATGGAGATTGATGACCTCTCCAGCAACATGGAGGCCGTCGCCAAGGCTAAGGTGAGTAGTGATGTTTTGATCAAGCAGTGTTGATGAGGGTCAACTACATTACCATTCAAGTGAACTGAAGTTGACAGGAGTCCCATATATAAAGTAATGATGGAACATGTTTCACTAACAGGGCAATCTGGAGAAGATGTGCCGTACTCTTGAGGATCAGCTGAGCGAGATCAAGACTAAGAATGATGAGAATGTTCGCCAGATCAACGACATCAGTGGACAGAGGGCCAGACTCCTGACAGAAAATGGTACGATCATCAACAATTGCTCCCTTGCACCCCAGTATTTCTACTTGCACATTCATCTTCTGCACATCTATCACTCCAGTGTTAATTGCTAAATTAATTTAATTAATTACTTCGCCACTACGGCCTACTTATTTCCTTACCTCCCTAATCTTACTTAATTTGCACACACTGTATATAGATTTTTTCTATTGTGTTATTGACTGTACGTTTGTTTATTCCATGTTTAACTCTGTGTTGTTGTTTGTGTCGCATTGCTTTGCTTTGTCTTGGCCAGGTCGCAGTTGTAAATTAGAACTTGTTCTCAACTAGCTTACCTGGTTAAATAAAGGTGACATTTTTTTTAAATAAAATAAAATAATGAACAACAAACTTTCTTTAAAAATTCTTTCTTCAGTAAAACACAATAACATGTATTGGGGGCTGTATCCACATAGTCCAGTCCACATAGCTTCTATTGTTCTGACTTAAACTGTAATGGTCTCACTTTAGAGCTCTGGTTACATTATCAGAAATAATATTTTATTCAGATTACTACCACTTTTGAAAAACTAGATGATTACTTATTTGATTACTTTTAAATTCAGAAATGATGTTTGCCAAAAAATACACCGTTTTTTTCTTAAGTTTGTTAGTTCCACCTGAGTGAGTCTGACCACAAGTCAGAGACCACTATGATGACACACCAAATGCGTTTGATGGATGCTTTTTGTCTGCCTCTAATGCCTCTTAACGGGAAAGTAATCCAAAAGTAATGTAAAGTAATCAGATTAGTTTGGGTAATCCAAAAGTTAAGTTACTGATTAAAATTTGACAGGTAACTAGTAACTGTTATGGATTACATTTAGAAAGTAACCTACCAAACCCTGACTATTCAACACCTGACATTTCCCTACGTTACCTTAAAATACATGTTCAATCTTAGAGAAAAGAGACCCCATTAACAAGATGTCCCTCTATCCCTGCAGGTGAATTTGGCCGCCAGCTGGAGGAGAAGGAATCCCTGGTGTCTCAGCTGACCAGAGGCAAACAGGCCTTCACCCAGCAGGTTGAGGAGCTGAAGAGGCAGATTGAAGAGGAGGTCAAGGTAAGGGAATTTTGAAATCCCAATGTGGCCCTCGAGACAAAATAATTGCCCACCCCTGATATAGAAGGTGACTAGGCCACCCTCAGAGACTTCTACTGTCATTTGTTTTACTATCTCTCTTAGTCTTTATATTTCTCTCTTTCTCTCTCAAAGGCTAAAAACGCACTGGCCCACGGTGTCCAGTCTGCCCGCCATGACTGTGACCTCCTGAGAGAGCAGTTTGAGGAGGAGCAGGAGGCCAAGGCAGAGCTGCAGCGCGGCATGTCCAAGGCAAACAGTGAGGTGGCTCAGTGGAGAACTAAGTATGAAACTGATGCTATCCAGCGCACAGAAGAGCTGGAGGAGTCCAAGTGAGTTGCACGGAACAGCAAAACTCAAATATAGGGTGTGGATAGTGAGTGGTAGGAGGCTCAAATTCTTTTTGACGCCGATATGTATTGTAACGTTTCTAAACCCTCTGTTGTCCAACAGGAAGAAACTGGCCCAGCGTCTGCAGGAGGCTGAGGAGACCATTGAGGCAACCAACTCAAAGTGCGCCTCCCTGGAGAAGACCAAGCAGAGGCTGCAGGGAGAGGTGGAGGACCTCATGATTGACGTTGAGAGAGCCAACGCAATGGCCGCCAACCTCGACAAGAAGCAGAGGAACTTTGACAAGGTGAAAATTAATAATCCTCAACCTAGGGTGATATTTTCTGTCTGCTATATGATCAATTGTAGCCGAATTGTATCATATTTCTGATTCAAATCTCTTCATTAGACATAATTAAAATCCAATTGATTTCCCTAGGTTCTGGCAGAGTGGAAGCAGAAGTATGAGGAGGGCCAGGCTGAGCTGGAAGGAGCTCAGAAGGAGGTTCGCTCTATGAGCACTGAACTCTTCAAGATGAGGAACTCCTACGAGGAGGCTCTGGATCATCTGGAGACTCTGAAGAGAGAGAACAAGAACCTGCAACGTGAGAATTTGACAGCATTTCTATTGGGCTCATGTTTAACTAGTGTACATAATCAACATTTAAAAAAAATCTACTTATAATCGGTATTCATTTGAACAACCCAAAGAAGTGGGGGCATTAAGATTTGCAAGACCCTATGAAGTGCTGATTAATTCATGAATCAAATCAAATTGTATTTGTCACATGCTTCGTAAACAACAGGTGCTTACGGCCCTTCCCAATAATGCAGCGAGAAATAATAGGAAAGTAATAACATGAGGAATAAATACACAATGAGTAACGATAACTTGGCCATGTACACAAGACACCTGTACCGAGTCGATGTGCACGAGGTAATTGACGTAGATATGTGCATATAGTTAGGCATAAACTATAAGAGGTACGAGGTAATTGACGTAGATATGTACATATAGTTTGGCATAAACAGTAAGACTATTTAGCAGTCTTGTAGCTTGGGGTATAAGCTTTTTCAGGGTCCTGTCTGTTCCAGACTTAATGCATCGGTACTGCTTGCCGTGCGGTAGCAGAGAGAACAGTCTATGATTTGGGTGGCTGTAGTCTTTGACAATTTTTAGGGCCTTACCTGACACCGGCTGGTATAGAGGTCCTGGATGGCAGGCAGCTCGGCCCCAGTAATTATTATGATTCAATGTCAACTTCATTGCATTGACAATACCCACTGAAAATCTCCCAAGGCTAAACTGCTCCTGTGTTTGTGTGTGCAGAGGAGATCGGTGACCTAACTGAGCAGATTGGAGAAAATGGCAAGAGCATCCATGAGCTGGAGAAGGCCAAGAAGACAGTGGAGACTGAGAAGTCTGAGATCCAGACCGCTCTGGAAGAGGCTGAGGTACAAACTACAGCTGTTTGATGGGAAAAGCAGTGTTCATTTGATCATTTGGATCCCCATGAGCTTTTGCGGAAGCTACTCTTCCTGGGGACCACAAAAACAAACACATAACATGACAAGTAACAAAACACTGATAGACAAGGACGGTCACAAATGTAAAATACGATTTAAACTCAGCAAAAAAAGAAACGTCCTCTCACTGTCAACTGCAAACTTAACATGTGTAAATATTTGTATGAACATAACAAGATTCAACAACTGAGACATAAATTGAACAAGTTCCACAGACATGTGACTAACAGAAATTAAATTATATGTCCCTGAACAACGGGCGGGTCAAAATCAAAAGTAACAGTCAGTATCTGGTGTGGCCACCAGCTGCATTAAATACTGCAGTGCATCTCCTCCTGATGGACTGCACCAGATTTGCCAGTTCTTGCTGTGAGATGTTACCCCACTCTTCCACCAAGGCACCTGCAAGTTCCCTGACATTTCTGGGGGGAATGGCCCTAGCCCTCACCATCCGATCCAACAGGTCCCAGACGTGCTCAATGGGATTGAGATCCGGGCTCTTCGCTGGCCATGGCAGAACACTGACATTCCTGTCTTGCCGGAAACCACGCACAGAACGAGCAGTATGGCTGGTGGAATTGTCATGCTGCAGGGTCATGTCAGGATGAGCCTGCAAGAAGGGTATTACATGAAGGAGGAGGATGTCTTCCCTGTAACGCACAGCATTGAGATTGCCTGCAATGACAACAAGCTCAGTCCGATGATGCTGTGACACACCGCCCCAGACCATGACGGACCCTCCAACTCCAAATCGATCCCGCTCCAGAGTACAAGCCTCGGTGTAAAGCTCATTCCTTCAACAATAAACGCAAATCCGACCATCACCCCTGGTGAGACAAAACCGCAACTCGTCAGTGAAGAACACTTTTTGCCGGTCCTGTCTGGTCCAGCGACGGTGGGTTTGTGCCCATAGGCAACGTTGTTGCCGGTGATGTCTGGTGAGGACCTGCCTTACAACAGTCCTACAAGCCCTCAGTCCAGCCTCTCTCAGCCTATTGCGGACAGTCTGAGCACTGATGTAGGGATTGTGCATTCCTGGTGTAACTCGGGCAGTTGTTGTTGCCATCCTGTACCTGTCCTGCAGGTGTGATGTTCGTATGTATCGATCCTGTGCAGGTGTTGTTACACGTGGTCTGCCACTGCGAGGACAATCAGCTGTCCTCTTTAGTGTCCTAAGTTTTCATAACTGTGACCTTAATTGCCTACCGTCTGTAATCTGTTAGTGTCTTAACATGCACCTGTGGAACGGTCGTTCATTCATTGTTTATGGTTCATTGAAGAAGAATGGGAAACAGTGTTTAAACCCTTTACAATGAAGATCTGGGAAGTTACTTGGATTTTTACAAATTATCTTTGAAAGACAGGGTGCTGAAAAAGGGACGTTTCTTGTTTTGCTGAGTTTACAAACAATACAACTACAGTGGTACACTAGCAAGTGCCAGCTACAGTCCCAAGCTCCCTGTATTGGTCTTTATTGCAGTCATATATTTAATTCCTTGTGTTATACGCATCCAAATGTATCGAACACAATTCGCCTGACTGCTTCTCTTTGTCCAGGGAACACTGGAGCACGAGGAATCCAAGATTCTGCGTGTGCAGCTGGAGCTGAACCAGATCAAGGGTGAGGTGGACAGGAAGCTGGCTGAGAAGGATGAGGAGATGGAGCAGATCAAGAGGAACAGCCAGAGGATGGTTGATTCCATGCAGAGCACCCTGGACTCTGAGGTCAGGAGCAGGAATGATGCCCTGAGGGTGAAGAAGAAGATGGAGGGAGATCTGAACGAGATGGAGGTCCAGCTGAGCCACTCCAACAGGCAGGCCGCTGAGGCCCAGAAACAGCTGAGGAATGTCCAGGGACAGCTCAAGGTAAAGGAACTGGGGAGAGATTTGTTTGTGAATCTGTAGAAAATAATTGAACAGAGTTGACTAATGTACTGTAGAAAGTTAGGGATATTTGTTAATTCTTACCAATTAACATTTCTATCACTGACCCTATCACCTCTACTTCCACAAGTCCTAATGAACCCATGTCATTGTGAACCCCAGGATGCCCAATTGCACCTTGATGACGCTGTCCGCGCCGCAGATGATATGAAGGAGCAGGCAGCCATGGTGGAGCGCAGGAACGGTCTGATGTTGGCTGAAATCGAGGAGCTGAGAGTTGCTCTGGAGCAGACAGAGAGAGGCCGCAAAGTAGCTGAGACTGAGCTGGTAGACGCCAGTGAGCGTGTTGGACTGCTGCACTCCCAGGTACGGATCAAAAGCCATTTCTAATGAAACTCAACCAAGCATACCATTTCTGCCTTGTGACCTGAAAGTTCTCTTAAGAGTCAAAAAAATGGTTTTACCTCCTCCAGAACACCAGCCTTCTGAACTCCAAGAAGAAGCTGGAGTCTGACCTGGTGCAGGTGCAGGGAGAGGTGGAAGACATTGTCCAGGAGGCTAGGAATGCAGAAGAGAAGGCCAAAAAGGCCATCACTGATGTGAGTCCTTATGATCTATCCAATTACATTCACTTGATTTGTATCCAAGAGCCAATGGTAACTGGGCTGGTTTACCACAACAAAGATCTCAGAGGGATGTCATGATTGGTGCCAATTGGTGCATAATGTAAGCTAACTACGATTTCAGGCGGCCATGATGGCTGAGGAGCTGAAGAAGGAGCAGGACACCAGCTCTCACCTGGAGAGGATGAAGAAGAACCTGGAGGTCACAGTCAAGGACCTGCAGCACCGTCTGGATGAGGCTGAGAATCTGGCCATGAAGGGAGGCAAGAAGCAGCTCCAGAAACTGGAGTCCAGGGTGAGTTAACAGCAGGGTGGATTAAGGTGGATTTAAAGACTGATTGCTGGAAATGTATTTCATCATCCAAATACACAGGAGCATTGTGTAATGACTTTCTCTCAATAACCCACCTAGATAATGAAAATGTGTTATCATTACAGATCCCTTCAATTAAAATTGTGAAACTACATAGGAACAGACAACAATTGTGCCTCCTTGACTGGGTAGAGTAATATACCTCTGTTGTATTAAGATTTGTTACGTCTGATTTCACCACCTCAAACAAATGCCTTTCTTCCACAAAGGTGCGTGAGCTCGAGACTGAGGTGGAGGCTGAGCAGAGAAGAGGTGTAGACGCAGTCAAGGGAGTCCGCAAGTATGAGCGCAAAGTCAAGGAGCTCACCTACCAGGTAAGAGAAAGTGCCTTCTTCCCAAACTTGCAATAACACAGACAGTTTTGTGTATAAAACTGCGCAGCATTGATTCCTTGATCTTGTCCCACAGACTGAAGAGGATAAGAAGAATGTTGTCAGACTTCAGGACCTGGTAGATAAGCTGCAGATGAAAGTCAAGGCCTACAAGAGGCAGGCTGAGGAAGCGGTGAGTCACATAATTTGTCAGCATACATTGGTAAACATATTTTTTCCCTTGTAGACATTACAAAACTTAATTTCCATACAGTTTAGTTTAGGCTTTAACCAATGCCTCGCAAAGAAGATCACTGATTGGTAGATAGGTAAAAACAATGGCAAAGGAATAAACATTTTGCGGGTATGCTCATCGGCATGTACTGCGGAGTATTTCAGGATGAAAAAAACAGAATGGAGATAAGCACAGGCAAAATCCTAGAGAATAAACTGGTTCAGTCTGCTTTTCACCAGACACTGGGAGACAAACACATTTTTCAGCTAGACAATAACCTAAAACACAAGGACATATCTACACTGGAGTTTCTTACCAAGAAGACAGTGAATGTTCCGGAGTGGCCTAGTAAGGAAACTAAAGGAAAGGAGGAACGGTGATATCAGGTGCCGCTAAAGTTGTTCAAGGCCGAAATTCACACTGTGAATGGGAATATTTCCATCCCACGCGCCATCCACTTCTTTCGGTGTAGGTGGAACGGGAGTGGGGGATAATCTCCACCTTTGAATTGTAGAATAAAACAGAAAGGCCAAAGCAAGGCTTCTGCTTACCGCCATATTGATCCCCCATTTCACCACTCATTCTCTCTGCTGTGTCATCTATCCTAAATCTGTCAATAAAAAAAATACTTTAAAATACCTCAAGAATTGTTTTTATTAATTTGCTACCTGAAGCTTCAAACTTTGAAAGCTGATTTTACGCTCCCCCTCTCTTTTCCTCACCCAGGAGGAACAAGCCAACAGCCACATGTCTAAGTTCAGGAAGGTTCAGCATGAGCTGGAGGAGGCTGAGGAGCGTGCTGACATCGCTGAGACTCAAGTCAACAAGCTCAGAGCCAAGACCCGCGACACTGGAAAGGTACAGAACTGCTGCTAAACCTATACCTGACTCATGTTCAAATATGGCCACATCAACACATTCACAAAGGTCAATACTGACCTTTTACACTCACACAAATGTTTTTAAGATCTCCAAGAAGCACATTTCAGGTAGGGTAAAAATAAATAGATTAATTCAAACTAAGTTGGTATTTCAAAATTGAAAATCAAAGGTTAGCACTGAGCCTTTAATGCTTGATCCATTACATTCTTTCCAAGTGTTCATATATTCATATATTTTGCATGTTCATTATTAATACTCATCCATTATTTTCTTTCTCCTTACAGGGCAAAGAAGTTGCTGAATAAACAAGACCAAAGTCTTACATCATTTTCCTGTGTTGCATAAAATATGATTTTCATGGTGAAATGTTTAACTTTGATTAAAAACGTGTCGGCCTACCTACACTTCCTTTGTGACTGTGGACTTATTACTCAGCTAACAGCTGTTTCACACCATAAAAATATTGTACTTTAATTAAAGAAGCAATCTGGGATTTCAACAACAACGAAGCAGTCTATGTGTAGATATGGCAGCTGTTAAGATATTATCAAATAGACCAGCTAATGTCATCCTACCATTACACAGTGGTGGAAAAAGTACCCAATTGTCATACTTGAGTAAAGTGAAGTAAAGATACCTTAATCGAAAACGACTCAAGTAAACGTGAAAGTCACCCATTAAAATACTACTTGAATAAATGTCTAAAAGTATTTTTTTTTTAAATGCAAAAGCATGTAGGCCTATATTTACACAAATGTGACTGTTGAGAAAAAAAAAACAGTCTTGGAATTCTTGTTCAAACGACTTAGTATCTCATTTGAATGACTTAATAAAAAAACGACTTAGTAAAAAAGGTTCAAATTAGATACTAAGTTGTTCTTTTTACAACTGAATATTTAATTGAAAATTTAAATAGTGCATACCCAGAGCTTGTGGCTGAGCAGTACCAGAGTGAAATTGCAGAGAGAACAGTCTATGTAGCAGAGAGAACAGTCTATGTAGCAGAGAGAACAGTCTATGTAGCAGAGAGAACAGTCTAAGTAGCAGAGAGAACGGTCTATGTAGCAGAGAGAACAGTCTAAGTAGCAGAGAGAACAGTCTAAGTAGCTCAGAGAACAGTCTAAGTAGCAGAGAGAACAGTCCATGTAGCAGAGAGAACAGTCTAAATAGCAGAGAGAACGGTCTATGACTAGGGAGTCTTTGGCAATTTTTAGGGCCCTCCTGTAGATTTGTTTTACAGTTTTTCTCCATTGGTTTGGCTCATTTCTTGAAACCGAAATTACATTCTCAAAACTCTAAGATCATTTGGCAAAACAGTCTTACAGTTCAGCACAACACTATAGCTCACTTGCAAAAGCTCATATCTCTCCTAAAACTGTTCACTCATGCTTCAAAACTAAATTCATTTCCCATATAAAGAGTCAGTGCCACGAAAATGGCAAAGATCCTTCTCAATTGCTTTGGCTCATTTCTTGAAACAGACCGGGCGTTCTCAACACTCTTGGTGCTTTAGCCAAAATAACGTGGATGGTTCGGCACAACACCATGGTTCACCTGGAAAAGCTCATACCTCTCCCAAAACAGTTCACTCATGTGTCAAAACTAAATTTCCTTCTCATTTAAACAGTCAGTGCCCCCAAAATGCTTCGTCCCTTTGGCATTGTGTAAGCACTGCAAGTCAAAATGTTTAGATGTTTTGTCACTATGGCAGAGGACCATTGAAATATCCCTCATGTCCACCTTTCAGTCTTAGCCCAGTCCTTCATTGACAATGGTTACTGTACTGTTTTTTTGTCTAGCTAACAGAATACAATTGTGTATAAACTGAAAAAAAGAAATAGGATTTTAGGGTAAGAGTAGCCTCCAAGGTTTGACATCACACATTGCACTCATACTGCCAAGGAAATTGTAACCATTATCATTCACACACATAAAGTAACTTCCATACATCAGAGTAAAAAGAAAATGTATACAGCATAATATACTGTAATATAAACACACAAACAAAAAACAATGAAAATTATATGCAGCCTACAGTGCTGTAAATAAAGCTGGAGTTTCACAACTAACAGTTCTTCACTGGTCACTGTCCTCACCCTCCCTCTCCTGGCCACCGTCCTCACCCTCCTGGCCATCCACACGCTGCTGTCTGTCTGGCCACAGATTCTCGTCCACATCACAGCGTATATTCTCCCTTGCGATGCAACGAGGGAAGAAACGGCGTGCATGTCGCAACCATCCCCTACACTGATCTCCTGTAATATCCTCACACGCAGCGTCCATTGCATGGAGCAGGGACCTCTGATCTTGAGCCCGATGCTCATACACTCTCCACCTCCAAACGGAGAAATACTCCTCAATAGGATTGAGGAAAGGAGAGTAAGGCGGTAGGAACACCATGACCATCCTTGGATGAGTAGTGAACCAGGCCCTGATGAGCGGGCCACGGTGGAAATTCACATTGTCCCATACAATGACATATTGTGGTAGGTGAGGCCCTACGAGACCTCTCTCATTTTCAGGGATCAAATCAAAATGAAGGCGGTCCAAGAAGATGAGGAGCTTCTGTGTATTGTATGGGCCAATACTGGGGATGTGAGTGGCCACACCATTGTCAGATATGGCAGCACACATAGTTATATTGCCCCCTCGCTGGCCTGGGACATCCAC
>QNTS01004426.1:38527-74871 GCA_003317085.1 Hucho hucho
TATGTTAGGTTCAGTACGTTAGGTTCATTATGTTAGGTTCAGTACGTTAGGTTCATTATGTTAGGTTCAGTATGTTAGTGCTGGATTGGAATAAATAAAATTCAGTTCAATCAGGAAGTTCAGTCATTTCAGTTCAGTTCCTGAATGGACTTGAAATGAACCCAGCCCTGGAGCTGTATTTATCAAGCATTTCAGAGTTGGAGTGCTGATTTAGGATCAGGTTTGCTGTTTAGATCACACTAAATAAAATGACATGGACATTGAGGACCTGGTCCTAGATCAACACTCCTACTCTGAGACGCTTTATACATACCGGCCCTAATCTCGATACAGTGCTCAGTAGATTGTGAGAAGACCCATGGCTGTCAAGTCAGTTGAGGTCTTTGTGGCCAAATACACAGTTGTCTAGTTGGGTATGTCCTCTGACACTGAATGTCAGCCCCACCATTAAAATAAGCCTGTGTGTCTATGTACGCTGATGATTCAGAATTATACACGTCAGCTACCACAGCTGGTGAAATCACTGTAACCCTAAACAAAGAGTTGCAGTCTGTTGGTTGCCAGTCATAAACTAGTCCTGAACACGTATAAAACTAAAACCATTGTATTTGGTACAAATAATTCCTTAAGTTCTAGACCTCAGCTGAATCTGGTAATGATTGATTGGCTGTTGAGTAAGTTGAGTTAACTAAACTTTTCAGTGTCACCTTAGACTGTAGACTGTGCTCCAACCGACAACTTGTCTGTCATATATATGGCTCCCGAGACATGCTCCAACTAACAACTTGTCTGCCATATATATGGCTCCCGAGACGTACTCCAACCAACAACTTGTCTGTCATATATATGGCTCCCGAGACGTGCTCCAACTAACAACTTGTCTGTCATATATATGGCTCCGAGACGTGCTTCAACCAACAACTTGTCTGTCATATATATGGCTCCCGAGACGTGCTCCAACTAACAACTTGTCTGTCATATATATGGCTCCCGAGACGTGCTTCAACCAACAACTTGTCTGTCATATATATGGCTCCCGAGACGTGCTTCAACCAACAACTTGTCTGTCATATATATGGCTCCCGAGACGTGCTTCAACCAACAACTTGACTGTCATATATAGGCACAGGAAAATACGCTGAGTGTACAAAACATGAAAGCTATGATCTCTTATTGATGTCACTTGTTAAATCCACTTCAATCAGTGTAGATGAGAGGAGGAGACACGTTATTAAATAAGGATTTTTAAGCCTTGAGACAATTGAGACATGGATTTTGTATGTGTGCCATTCAGAGGATGAATGGGCAAGACAACATATTTAAGTGCCTTTGAATGGGGTATGGTAGTAGGTGCCAGGCGCACTGGTTTGAGTGTGTCAATAACTGCAACACTGCTGGGTGTTTCAAGTTCAACAGTTTTCCATGTGAATCAAGAATGGTCCACCACCCAAAGGACATCCAGCCAACTTGACACAACTGTGGGAAGCATTGGAGTCAACATGGGCCAACGTCCCTGTGGAACACTTTCGACACCATTTAGAGTCCATGCCCTGACAAATTGAGGCTGTTCTGAGGGCAAAAGGGGGGGGTGCAACTCAATAGCCCGAATGTTTTGTACACCCAATGTAGATCAGGCAGCATAGAGAAGAAAAAGACGTGTTTAGAACTGATAATTGATCGCATGGTGCAAGAATGAATTCAATTAATTGATTATTGAATGTTACGATGGACACAGTTTTATAGAACCAAAACATACACAGCCTCTGCTCAACAAACTCAAACTGGAGAATGTGTCGTTTGGGGAGCGGCAGTTCGCAAATGATATTGTGCTTATCATCCTCACAGCAGTCAAGCATTGCATTTCACCTAAATCTGTTCACCAGCTAGTCCGGTTGTGGCCGCAACTAGATCTCGTTTCAAATGTATCAAGAAATAATTGTATTTGTATGCCTAGCAATCAACAAATGTACATTGTTTAAAGCACACATTACAAAAGGCTCAGTCACAAATGATCACTCCAATGAATAAGCTCCCCGTGGTGAACGACATGAGAACAAGAGGCTTCTTGAAACCTGACTCTTTCAAGTCTTCAGTTCAACGTTCACCAGTAGGGTGTGCATTACTGGGCAATACTGAAACAAATGAACAAAATGTGTCGATAGCTATGTTCTTTTGACTGAACTAGTCGGAAAAAATCGGAGAACCTCTCCTCCTGGCCATCTGTGAGTCAGTGACAGAACCTATCCTCCTGGCCGTCTGTGAGTCAGTGACAGAACCTATCCTCCTGGCCGTCTGTGAGTCAGAGACAGAACCTCTCCTCCTGGTCGTCTGTGAGTCAGTGACAGAACCTCTCCTCCTGGCCGTCTGTGAGACAGAAACAGAACCTCTCCTCCTGGTCGTCTGTGAGTCAGTGACAGAACCTCTCCTCCTGGCCGTCTGTGAGACAGAGACAGAACCTCTCCTCCTGGTCGTCTGTGAGTCAGTGACAGAACCTCTCCTCCTGGCCGTCTGTGAGTCAGAGACAGAACCTCTCCTCCTGGCCGTCTGTGAGCCAGTGACAGTGTCAGTGTGTAGTAAGAGAATCATTGCAGTAGTCCGCATGCTGCCAGGGCTTCCCCTGGTACTTTACATTCTTGGTCTACCAGTGTGTGTGCCTGTCTGTGTAAGAGAGAATGCGCCTGCGTCGTACATTCTTAAGTGAACAGGATGACCAGTGCATAATTGGTTTGTGAAATTACCGTAAATGTTACTCTCAATGATCCCATCAAACGTATTTATCAACTTGCCTTCCACTGTCCTCATTATGATAATACATTTATTATAGGATGTATCAAAATTAGACACGGTGGAATTATGCTGTCAGCGTTCACTTGAACCATACTCCTATAAATGATAACATTAGTCTATACCAGTTTAAGACCAAGATAAAAGCATTTCATGTATTCAGTAATGTTACACCAGGGGCTTCAAGTTGCAATGAGCCCAGCCTGTAGATCTTTGTCAGCAGGTATTAAATCCAAATCGTCTGATCTCAGATCTCCACTATGTCTACCATGCCACATGCAGTCAGGTCCAAAATGAAAGATGAGCAAAAATAGTATGAAATAAAGAATAAAAATACTGAGCAAAAATATTTTGGGGAAAATTGTATTATTTTATACTGATACAATTGCTCAGGTAAAGAGATTTCGTTAAACAAGTAATACATTTTTTCCCCCGAAAAAAACTATTGCCACCCCTGTTTTCAAAAACCTGGTTGCCTCTGCCAGGAGGCTGAAACCTGGCCGTAAGTGGATCTTCCAAAATCGAATCAAATTTTATTGGTTACATCGTAAACAACAGGTGTAGGCTAATGAAATGCTTACTTTAGGCCCTTCCCAACAATACTGAGAATAAAATTGAGAAATAATAGAAAAATAATAACACAAGGAATAAATACCCAATGAGTAATGATAACTTGTCTATATACACAGGATACCAGTACCGAGTCAATGTGCAGTGGTACGAGGTAATTGAGGTAGATATGTACATATAGGTAGGGGTAATGTGACAGATAGTAAACAGCAGCAGTAGCATATCTGATGAGTCAAAAAAAGTTAGCGCAGAAAGGGTCAATGCAGATAGTCCAGGTAGCTATTTGGTTAACTATTTAAATAACTAGTAGTCTTATAGCTTGGGCGTAGAAGCTGTTCACGGACCTGTTGGTTCCAGACTTGGTGAATCTGCACCGCTTGCTGTGCGGTAGCAGAGAGAACAGTCTTTGAATTGGGTAACTGGAGTCTTTGACAAGTTTTAGGGCCTACCTCTGACACCGCCTGGTATAGAGGTCCTGGATGGCATTGAGCTCAGCCCCAGTGATGTACTGAGCTGTTCGCACTAACCTCTGTAGCACCTTATGGTCAGATCAAAATCAAAATCAAATCAAAATGTATTGGTCACATACACATATTTATTGCAGGAGTAGCAAAATGCATGTGTTCCTTGCTCCAATAGTGCAGTAATATCTAACAATGCACATCAATACACACAAATATAAAAGTAAAGACATGGAATTAAGAAGAATATACACTACCGTTCAAAAGTTTGGGGTCACTTAGAAATGTCCTTGTTCTTTAAAGAAAATCTAATTTGTTGTCCATTAAAATAACATAACATTGATCAGTAATACAGTGTAGACATTGTTAATGATGGAATATTTACATAGGCGTACAGAGGCCCATTATCAGCAACCATCACTCCTGTGTTCCAATGGCACGTTGTGTTAGCTAATCCAAGTTGATCATTTTAAAAGGCTGATTGATCATTAGAAAACCCTTTCGCAATTATGTTAGTACAGCTGAAAACCGTTGTCCTGATTAAAGAAGTAATAAAACTGGCCTTCTTTAGACTAGTTGAGTATCTGGAGCATCAGCATTTGTGGGTTCGATTACAGGCTCAAAATGGCCAGAAACAAAGACTTTTCTTCTGAAACTCGTCAGTCTATTCCATGCAAGAAATTGCCAAGAAACTGAAGATCTCGTACAACGCGGTGTACTACTCCCTTCACAGAACAGCGCAAACTGTCTCTAACCAGATTAGAAAGAGGAATGGGAGGCCCCGGTGCACAACTGAGCAAGAAGACAAGTACATTAGAGTGTCTAGTTTGAGAAACAGACGCCTCACAAGTCCTCAACTGGCAGCTTCATTAAATAGTACCGGCAAAACACCAGTCTCAACGTCAACAGTGAAGAGGCGACTCCGGTATGCAGAGTTTCTCTGTCCAGTGTCTGTGTTCTTTTGCCCATCTTAATCTTTTATTTTTATTGGCCAGTCTGAGATATGGCTTTTTCTTTGCAACTCTGCAGACGCTAAACTACAGGACTGTTTTGCTATCACAGACTGGAACATGTTCCGGGATTCCTCCGATGGCATTGAGGAGTACACCACATCAGTCACTGGCTTTATCAATAAGTGCATCGAGGACGTCGTCCCCACAGTGAAGGTACGTACATACCCCAACCAGAAGCCATGGATTACAGGCAACATTCACACTGAGCTAAAGGGTAGAGCTGCCGCTTTCAAGGTGTGGGACTCTAACCCGGAAGCTTACAAGAAATCCTGCTATGCCCTGCGATGAACCATCAAACAGGCAAGCGTCAATACAGGGCTAGTATTGAATCATACTACACCGGCTCTGACGCTCGTCTTATGTGGCAGGGCTTGCAAACTATTACAGACTACAAAGCGAAGCACAGCCGAGAGCTGCCCAGTGACACGAGCCTACCAGATGAGCTAAATCACTTCTATGCTCGCTTCGAGGCAAGCAACACTGAGGCATGCATGAGAGCATCAGCTGTTCCAGACGACTGTGTGATCACGCTCTCCGTAGCCGACATGAGTAAGACCTTTAAACAAGTCAACATACACAAGGCTGCGGGACCAGACGGATTACCAGGACGTGTGCTCCGGGCATGTGCTGACCAACTGGCAGGTGTCTTCACTGACATTTTCAACATGTCCCTGATTGAGTCTGTAATACCAACATGCTTCAAGCAGACCACCATAGTCCCTGTGCCCAAGAACGACTACAGACCAGTAGCACTCACGTCCGTAGCCATGAAGTGCTTTGAAAGGTTGGTAATGGCTCACATCAACAACATTATCCCAGAAACCCTAGACCCCCTCAAATTTGCATACCGCCCAAACAGATCAACAGACGATGCAATCTCTATTGCACTCCACACTGCCCTTTCCCACCTGGACAAAAGGAACACTTATGTGAGAATGTTATTCATTGACTACAGCTCAGCGTTCAACACCATAATACCCTCAAAGCTCATCATTAAGCTAAGGATCCTGGGACTAAACACCTCCCTCTGCAACTGGATCCTGGACTTCCTGACGGGCCGCCCCCAGGTGGTGAGGGTAGGTAGCAACACATCTTCCACGCTGATCCTCAACACTGGAGCTCCCCAGGGATGCGTGCTCAGTCCCCTCTTGTACTCCCTGTTCACCCACGACTGCACGGCCAGGCACGACTCCAACAGCATCATTAAGTTTGCAGACGACACAACAGTGTTAGGCCTGATCAACAACAATGACGAGACAGCCTACAGAAAGGAGGTCAGAGACCTGGCCTTGTGGTGACAGGACAACAACCTCTCACTCAACGTAACCAAGACTAAGGAGATGATTGTGGACTACAGGAAAAGGAGGACCGAGCATGCCCCCATTCTCATCGACGGGGCTGTAGTGGAGCAGGTTGAGAGCTTCAAGTTCCTTGGTGTCCACATCAACAACAAGCTAGAATGGTCCAAACACACCAAGACAGTCGTGAAGAGAGCACGACAAAGCCTATTCCACCTCAGGAGACTAAAAAGATTTGGCATGGGTCCTGAGATCCTCAAAAGGTTCTACAGCTGCAACATCGAGAGCATCCTGACTGGTTGCATCACTGCCTGGTACGGCAATTGCTCCACCTCTGACCGCAAGGCACTACAGAGGTTAGTGCGTACGGCCCAGTACATCACTGGGGCTAAGCTGCCTGCCATCCTGGACCTCTACACCAGGCGGTGTCAGAGGAAGGCCCTAAAAATTGTCANCCCCCCCCCCCCCCCCGCTGCTGCTATTTTCTGTTTATCATATATGCATAGTCACTTTAACTATACTTTCATGTACATACTACCTCAATTGGACCGACCAACCAGTGCTTCCGCACATTGGCTAACTGGGCTATCTATTTGCATTGTGTCCCACCACCCGCCAACCCCTTTTTTACGCTACTGCTACTCTCTGTTCATCATATATGCATAGTCACTTTAACCATAAGTACATGTACATATACTTCCTCAATCAGCCTGACTAACCGGTGTCTGTATGTAGCCTCGCTACTTTTATAGCCTCGCTACTTTTACAGCCTCGCAACTGTATATAGCCTCGCTACTGGATATACTGTTGTTTTTATTTCTTTACTTACCTATTGTTCACCTAATACCTTTTTTGCACTATTGGTTAGAGCCTGTAAGTAAGCATTTCACTGTAAGGTCTACACCTGTTGTATTCGGCGCACGTGACAAATACACTTTGATTTGATTTGATAGAAGGCCAGCATCCCGGAGTCGCCTCTTCACTGTTGACATTGAGACTGGTGTTTTGCGGGTAATATATAGAGTGTGCAAAGCTGTCTTCAAGGCAAAGGGTGGCTTCTTTGAAGAATCTCAAAATTAAAAAATTAAATATATTTTGATTTGTTTAACACTTTTTTGGTTACTTCTTGATTCCATATGTGTTATTTCATAGTTTTGATGTCTTCACCATTACTCTACAATGTAGAAAATAGTAAAAATAAAGAAGAACCTTGAATAAGTAGGTGTGTCTAAACTTTTGACTGGTACTGTATATACACAGTTTTGGAATCACTGCTCTAGGGGACTGTGATGTCACTCTTTCCTAAGGCTGGTCTGGACCAGTCCCCTGCTCCCCTGCTACCCAAGATGAATGTACACTCAACAGCTGCAGGACAACCCTAACCCTTGAGGGGAGGGGATGGGATTACCGCTTTCATCAATGCTCTCTTTTGTTATGAACTTGTCCTGTCTCTTAAACGGATCCGTGTTGTCATTACATGTGAACGTCTAAATATATAGCTGTCCAAAAAAGAAGTGTGTATTTGACACTGGTCTGTATTTGGCCATGTCTAGTCTGTATATGGCCGTATCCCACTGGTGCAGATCTTGTTTGATACTCATCACTTTGACGGGTAATAAAGCAGTGCTGACACACCTACTGTTCTACTGCTGTCTTTGACCTCATGACATTGAACTGGAGTTTCAAGAACATGATTTGATTGGGGATGTAAATCTTGCTAAAAGACAATAACTGACCTTTGGATTAATTTCTTTATACTTTTAAGTAATATTTTTAATTATACATGTCAGCCTTTCCTAGACTTGCTGTAAAAGTAAAGCCCCGACAACCTAAACTGTGGAACACTGAGGTATCCGGTGCAGGACACCACAATATTTTGACCATTTTAGTCAACCCTGTCCTCACTTTGCGGACATTGGCTACTGTAATAGATTTACCACTGAGATATTTGGCCTGCATGGAAAAGAAGCTCTGAATGAGATGAGCCCTTCTCTGGTCACTCCAAAGTCTTTCAAAGGAGACCAGGACTGTTATGTGGATCCCTGCCACTGCATGTGACATTATACATCCCAATTTAGACCTTTACCGGGGGGACATTGTAATGGATTAAATCATGTTACAAAAAAACTCTGTTGTGAGCCAACGGCTGAGGACTTGCAGGCAACTCATGCCTGTCACAATAGCACTACTTTGTGAGATACAACACCCTTAAAGAGGCGCTCCAGCTATTTTATTTGTAATTTTCCTGTAGAAAAACAATATCCCAGGTATACATGCAGTAATGTACACACGCTTAAGGGTAAAAAAAAAAAAAAAAAGAATCAGTTTTGAGCAAAATACTGTATTTTAGACAACTGCAAACTTCAAGGAGTTGGTCTGATTTAAACATGTATTATAATGGGTGATTACACCTGTGAATTAGAAATGTTTTTTTTCTTCCCATATCCCAACTCCCCCCTGAGAAACCCTTGTCAGCTCAGGGATTAGAATGAGCAACCTTTCTATGATTAGCCAAACACTATAACCACTATAAGCTACTTGCCACTCTGTGATATAATTGATGTCATTGTGATGTTACCATCAGGGTTCTGCAACGGTTCTGGACAGCTGCAACGTTTACAGACTTTTGTTCCACAGCAGCTCTATCACAGCTGATTCAGCTAATCAACTCCTCATGATCTTGATTCGAATCAATCAGGTGTGTCAGCTCTATCACAGCTGATTCAGCTAATAAACTCCTCATAGTCTTGATTCGAATCAATCAGGTGTGTCAGCTCTATCACAGCTGATTCAGCTAATCAACTCCTCATAGTATTGATTCAAACCAATCAGGTGTGTCAGGTCTATCACAGCTGATTCAGCTAATCAACTCCTCATAGTATTGATTCGAATCAATCAGGTGTGTCAGCTCTATCACAGCTGATTCAGCTAATCAACTCCTCATAGTATTGATTCGCTACACTGCTCACTCCATTACCAGAATCCTCAGTTTTGGCCTTTGTGGCCGAGTGTACAGGTGTGCCCTCTATCTTGGAGTGTCAGGTAAGCACAGAATAACTTTTACATTGATCTTAAATCTATTTTGTATTTCCCCCGTAATGGTTAAGTTGAGGTCTTGGTAAACTGATTCTAAGGAAAGCTTATACCCAACTGTGGATCTAAGAGAAACATGTCCCGCGGATACAATGACAAATGTCAAATATCATGTAAGATATCTACACACCTGCCCATTAAAATACATTTAATGTCATGAACTCCATTTGAATAATCTGCATGGTACGAAGACTCTCTCTACCCACAAACGTGTCTAGAAAATATGTTGTGGCAGCTGTTTGGAAGAGTTGGCCAATACTCAATCACTTCAAAGGCTTAGAACAATAAGCCTTGACTGCAGAGATGAGAATAGCATAGCCTAAGAAATTAAAAGACTGTTAGCCTTGCCTACTCAACATGTGTCTCCTGCAGCGCTCCCTACGATGTTTCCAACAGGGACTTTATTAATACATGACATTGTCACATTGTTGCAAATTACTTGGGAGAACGTTGTGACAACTTCATTTTGCTAGTAGTGGGATGGAATGAGATGCTGGATCTGATTAATTCATCTGATCCAGTTGGAAATAAATAACTTTTACACAACAATTGATTGCAGATGTTTGACAGAAAATATACAATGGATATTAAAAGCTGTGAAGTGATTGACTTGAAGAAAAGAAGTTTTGATTTAATACCAAGATCCTATGTCTCTTAACAACTACAAGTTCCAGAAGTATATATAATGTTAAGGATACATCTCACATGTCATCTCCAATTTGGAGAAACATATTAATTGTTTCAGGATTAGTGGTTCTGTTGGGAACACTTTATTTGAAGGGGATATATACATTCATTACACTTTTGTGAAACCATTCATAACACCTTTCAGCAAGTGTTGTAGTACCATTCATGGCAACATTCTGCTGTATAGCTGGAATCTCTACCTATGGCTTGCCCATCTTTTTGTGAGAAATTACACTGGTCACTCAAAACTTGTATAAAGTATTTATAAAGTATAAATAGCTTTTTGATAAGGCCTCGCAAGAAGACTTAACTAATGATTTAATACACGGTTTATAGGTGCCTTTAATTTATCTCATAATGTATCTTATATCTTATAAATCGTTATTAAATACATTAAAATTCGTTTATAAATGTGTGAATAACTAGCTTACTAACATTTACAAACGTGTGAGTAATGATTAATAAATTATGAATAAACGATTTAATAATAAATTCTTTATTACAAGGTGTTGGTATAAAGTGCTACCCCTATTCCTTTCATATCAGTTTTATTGAAGCCAACTCAGCTGCTAAGCGATTTACGTCGTAAAAGTTTGAGGCAGTTATATTATATCGCTCTCAGCCATATGAGTGGACAAGATTCATGAAATAGTGTACTGGGTTATAGGAATTATAACTCTAACCTTAAGTCGTAAGAATCCTACTGGACTGTTTTATGCGCCTGCGGCATCTTCATAACGTAGATGAGTTAACAGTGTTATAAACTAAAACTATATAAAAGACTAAATGTGTCTGTTCTAGATTTTAAATATTTATTTAATATGGTTTCACCAGGGTCATAAATCAAACTAAGCAAAAGCGTGAGGTAACGGCCAACTCCGTCAGAAGCATGAGGTGAGGAGAGGTTCAAAATATATATATAGTTGTTGATAAGAATGAATGAATTACTGATATTCAACTAAATAAGGTCTATTATATTTTATATAAACGATTATAATGGTTGTGGGGGCAACGTGGACTCACTCCATTACAGTATTTGCAATGGTAGAAATATTAGAACCAATTTGATGAATCAAACTTTTGAAATTGGCATAATTATTAGTTATGACATCTCTCATTTACGTAAATTCTGTGAAATGTAATATTGTATTATATTAAAGATTCTAACGTTCATGTATTCAGATTGGTTGGTTGAATTTACATGTCAATAAGGTGTTATGCCATTGGCCATACTTGCTGATAGCAGGAGATCACATTTTTCCCAGTCTGAGAATTACATGGAAGCAGTAGGTCAAGATCTAAACTAAAGCATTGTATTTTATTGATGTAAATTACAGTGTGTACAAGTTTAGTATGTACAGCAACTCAAGGTCAGCCACAGAGCTCTAGTCTAGTAGCAGGTTAGATGGACATGTCATTTGTAGACATTCCAGCAGTAGGCAACCTGATCCTCCTCAAGGTCTCAAAATAGTCTAGAACAATCAATGGTAAAAGAATAAGGAGTGTGGTGTTCCTCGAAGTGGGTGGGACTAGTGAGACACAGACACACGGAGGTCTCACATCCAATCCATTTCCTTTACCAGAGTGGTCCATAATTAACTTTTGCTTGGTTGGCACTTTCCAACCAGCTATAAGGAGGCTGAGGCCTCAGCATTCATAAGTCAGATAGATACCTTCTTCCTCTGTGGTAAGACTCTCTCCACTTCATTAGACGTGTACATACAGTCTCATATCAGCATCTGAGGCAGTAGCACACTGCATTGTTTGAATTCAACGAGTGACATTGATTTAAAATGTTTTAGTTTAAATGTGTTTTACTTAAACTTTTAAAATGCATTTTTTTTGCAAATTGAGGGGGTGGTCTAGAATGTAACTGGGTTTTCAGGGCTATTTATTAGAATTCTTGAGAGAATGTGAAGTGAATTGCAACTAGGAAAATGAAAGTTTAGGGTTGCATCTGTAGTTGAATTGGACATGGCTGTAATGATGGAGTTGAATGATGCCATTTAAAATGTTTCTTGCCCTTCGCGGGCTAAATGATAAGGCTTATATTCATATTCACAACACCCTAATGTTTCACAGGGTCCTCCAAGACGTACAAATTCATCTGTAGGAGGGGAAAAAGAAGGTGAGACATGGTTTGTCTTCACATAAAAAGTGACAAAAATATTCAGTGTGAGATACAGTACCGCTCACTCTGTTGACTGTGGAGGAAGCACCACAGAGTCAGTCATGTTTCTTGTTTCATCTCTTTCCTAGTGAGCCGTCAACATGAGTACGGACGCAGAGATGAAAATCTACGGCAAGGCTGCCTTGTACCTTCGTAAACCCGAGAGGGAGAGGATTGAGGCACAAGCCGCACCCTTTGATTCAAAGAACGCCTGCTATGTGACAGACGTCAAGGAGCTGTACCTTAAGGGTTTGATCACTGGCAGGACAGAGGGAAAGTGTACTGTCAAAGTCACGAATGCTGACGGCACTACAATGGTAAGTCTTATCTGAAAAGTATTGAAGTTAAAAAAATTATAAAAATTATCAAAAACATGCCAAAAGTCAACATGAAATCAGTAACAAAAAATTTATTAAGAAGCATTTCTTTGTTATTTTTTTTAAGCAGAATATACCAACTCAAACAAAACACTTTTATTGTTGCTATTTACAATAGTGACAAGTCAAGAATCACCATGTATGTGTCAGCGGGTGATAACAAAGTAGTTTTTTTTAAAGATTGAACTTATATTTAATGAGTAAAAAGCATTGAGTCATGTCCAGTTTGATCCGTGTGTAATCTAGATTTCTGACTATTTCAGGATAAAGAGTTCAAAGAAGCAGACATCTACCAGATGAACCCCCCTAAGTACGACAAGATTGAGGACATGGCCATGATGACCTACCTGAATGAAGCCTCTGTGTTGTATAACCTCAAAGAGCGTTATGCAGCATGGATGATCTATGTAAGAAACCTGCATAAAGATACACACATACTGTAAATGAACACAAGAAATTCCCACATGCATGAACATGAGAAATACACACATACAGTACTATACATAAATGAACAGTAGAAACCAAAACATATCAATAAAGAAGACCCACATTAGTATACCATAGTACACCCACATCCTCACATAAATCCAGGTAAAGGTCAATCTGACTTTGCTAATCGCCTAATTGAATCCCTTTCATCCAGACCTACTCTGGGCTCTTCTGTGCCACGGTGAACCCCTATAAGTGGCTCCCCGTGTACGACGAAGTGGTTGTCAATGCCTACAGAGGGAAGAAGAGGATGGAGGCTCCACCCCACATCTTCTCCGTCTCTGACAACGCCTTCCAGTTCATGATGATTGGTATGAGCTTTCATGGATGGATGGATGCATGGATGAATGGAATCTATTGTTTTCTATTCTTAGTTAGAATAGTCTGCTGGGAATATCTCATTTCCCTAGCCTTGAATAGAAAATATTCCAAAATGAAATTCATGATGATGCTTATGGATTCAATTATGTACTCATAATATTGATTGATTCTGATAAGCAACATGTTTTTTGGTTCCAGATAAGGAGAACCAGTCCGTCCTGATTACGTACGTTATTTTCTATAATTTCACTTGAGAAAGTGTTTCTATTCTAATATGTTGGGTGACTTGGGTGTTATAAAATACATGACATTAAGAATGGATTAGGCTATGCGTAACAATGACTCCATGATATGTTGGGTGACTTTGGTTTGATGAAAATATACTGAACAAAAATATAAATGTCAAGTGTTGGTCCAACATTCCGTAATGCGCACAAAAAGCTTACTTCTCTTAAATTCTGTGCACAAATTTGGTTAGATCCCTGTTAGTGAGCATTTCTCCTTTGCCAAGATTATCCATCCACCTGACAGGTGTGGCATATTAAGAAGCTGATTAAACAACATGATCATTACACCGGTGCACCTTGTGCTGGGGGACAAAAAAAGTCCACTCTAAAATGTGTCACACACCAGTTTTGTCACATTGCCACAGATGTCTATAGTTTTGAGGGAGTGTGCAATTGGAATTCTGACTGCAGGAATGTCCACCAGAGCTGTTGCCAGATAATTTAATGTTAATTTCTCTACCATAAGTCTCCAACATCGGTTTAGAGAATTTGGCAGTATGTCCAACCGGCTTCACAAGCGCAGACCACGTGTAACCACGCCAGCCCAGGACCTCCACATCCGGCTTCTTCACTAGCGAGATCATCTGAGACCAGCCACAGCTGATGAAACTGAGGAGTATTTCTGTCTGTAAAAAAAGTATTTTTGTGGGGAAAAACAAATTCTGATTGGCTTGGCCTGGCTCCCCAGTGGGTGGGCCTGCCTCCCAAGTGGGTGGGCCTATGCCCTCCAAGGCCCACCCATGACTGCGCCCCTGCCCAGTCATGTGAAATCCATAGATTAGGGTCTAATTCATTTATTTAAATTTACTGATTTCTTACATGAACTGTAACTCAGTAAAATCATTGAAATTGTTCCATGTTGCGTTTATATTTTTGTTCAGTATACATTACATTATGACTGGATTAGGCTGTGCGTAATAATGCGTCGATGAGTGCAAATATTTTGTTAATAATTTACATTTGTTAGAAAACAGGTGAACAGTGTATTTGTCAATGCAGATTAGCGAAAACCAATCTGACACTTAAACCCATCTGTTATATAAACCAGTGGAGAATCCGGTGCAGGAAAGACTGTCAACACCAAGCGTGTCATCCAGTACTTTGCCACCATTGCAGTTTCTGGTGTCAAGAAGGAAGTAGACCCCACCAAAATGCAGGTTGGTTGTGCCTTTTTATCACATTTCAGTTTGGTGTGCTGTGTAAACTTTCTTTTCCAGCAGTGAATCCTGTTTTAAGTAAAGTGTTTGCTAGTTTCTGAGCAACTTGTGTTTTTCTCAATCAGGGGTCTCTTGAGGATCAGATCATTGCAGCTAATCCTCTGCTGGAGTCTTACGGTAATGCCAAGACTGTGAGGAACGACAACTCGTCTCGCTTCGTAAGTATGAAGGGCGTACTGTGGAAGTGACCTTATATTGGAAAAAATATTTGAGTAGTTCCTTATAGTTGTATCAACAGCTGTCCAACAAACTGTAACTTTTCAAGGGGTCTAGTTGACCTATTTCTAACCCCAATGCTCTACTACAGGGTAAATTCATCAGGATTCACTTCCAAGGAGGAAAACTGGCTAAAGCTGACATTGAGACCTGTGAGTTGGTTTTGATTGTTTCTAAATGCTTTCCCTAAAGACATGCTCTGGAACATTGAAGACTAGCAAGTATTTTTTTCGACCTCCCGCTTTGGGCTGGATGTGTCAACGTGTAGTTCATACATGCACAATCTGTCTTACCTTAATTAGCCAGGAAATCCCTAGTTTTAAAGAGACTGTTTTCTGGAAGTTGTGTGGTGCCATTTTCCTAACCTTTTCCCCAAGGTGGGCGCCCAGCCCCCCTTGTAATTCAAGTTTCAGCCAATGAGCTTCAGCCCTTCACCATTTGAGTGACAGCTAGCAAGTTGCACTCACAGCAGAGCAATGACTTTGTGCACATATCTGCACATACGTGAGGTAGTACGCAATTATCGGGACCACTTTTTGACTCGTGAGCGCTACTCTCAGAACTACTGGCTATGAAGTATACAAAAGTACCGGAGAATCTTTTAAATTCACACAGAACATTTTGGGGAGATCATATCATCAGATAAATTGCATATCTCTCTCTCTTTTTCTTGTTGTCTTTCTCTAACTCTCTCTCTCCATATCACTGTCTCACTCGCTCTCTCTTTCTCACTCACTCTCTCTTTCTCTCTCAGACCTGCTGGAGAAGTCCAGAGTGGCCTTCCAGCTGCCCGCTGAGAGAGGCTACCATATCTTCTACCAGATGATGACCAACCACAAACCTGAGCTAGTTGGTAAGACAAAGTACAGGTTTAGGTGAAACTATTCACACCTCCATCTGTGGAACTTATTAAAATGTTTCCTAGTCCACACTGTTAATATTATTACAATGAGTACATCCAAGGTAACAAGGCATCTAAACATGGGTCAGGTTTTTCAATGTCTTTCATGGGAAAGATCAAGTAATGCACTGTGATGCACTAGTCCAGGAGCCTCAGTCCCCCTCTGTTGATGTATTATACACTACATGTATCCTTGAGTCCATCTACTGAGTAAAGGAGGGAGAGATACTGTAAAGATAGGACAGCAGAATTCCAAGAGATTTAACTGACAAGCTATTCTCCGTTGTCCACAGAAATGACGCTCATCACCACCAACCCTTACGACTTCCCCATGATCAGCCAGGGTCAGATCAGTGTGGCCAGCATCGACGACAAGGTCGAGCTGGATGCCACCGATGTGAGTGATACAAAGTGTGAACCAAACTCTAGATATGGAATGGGTAGGACCACAATACACACTGAAAGCGTTGCCCAATTCCATCTCGATGGCAGCTGGGCACCTTGTGTTACTTAGGCATGTGCTTCAAGGCCACTCTTCATGCCTTCACACTTCACCTTGAGGCACATACCTGTAAGACATCCACAAGAGACTGCCTCTAAGCGCCCTGTGGAACTGTGTAAAACTCATGTTGTGCTGCCATATACTAGTGTGTTGGCCAAGAGTAATCATGTGGAACAGAGAAGCCAGTAAATTCTAACCATCCCATTTGTTCTGGACTGAACACAGAACGGTAGTGTACTGTAACTGAGCAAACTACTGTTCAGTTCTTCACTGTTGTACTTCCTCTTTAATACCAGGATGCAATTACAATCCTTGGCTTCTCTAACGATGAGAAGATGGCCATCTACAAGCTGACAGGAGCTGTGATGCACCATGGCAACTTGAAATTCAAGCAGAAGCAGCGTGAGGAGCAGGCCGAGCCAGACGGCACAGAGGGTGAGTCCCACTCATAGATATACAATATGGAAAGCATTAGTCCCAGTCCCAAGCACGTAAGACAGACAGTGCCACATGAAAGTCAGGCAAGAGATACACACTCAACTATATGTGGGTTAAAATCAAAACCTAACCTACAAAGAGTTGACCAAACTATTTTGTCAGTGTGATATCAGAAACAAGCAATCTGTTGTTGTTGGTTCTCTCTCCAGTGGCTGATAAAATCGGATACCTGCTGGGCCTGAACTCAGCTGAGTTGCTGAAATGTCTGTGCTACCCCAGAGTGAAGGTCGGCAACGAGTATGTGACCAAGGGACAGACTGTGCCTCAGGTAAGGCGGATAAACACAGCATCAAACATTTTCAGGCCACCTGAACTATTTTGGGGACAATTTAAAAAATAGTCATGTTGTTTTTCCCAACCTTATCACTGGACATGGTCAATATCTCATGTATTAATTTGAGGTATTATCATTGAAGGTTTATAATGCAGTCATGGCTCTGGCCAAGTCCATCTATGAGAGGATGTTCTTGTGGATGGTCCTTCGTATCAACGAGATGTTGGATACCAAGAATCCAAGGCAGTTCTATATCGGTGTGCTCGATATTGCCGGGTTTGAGATCTTTGATGTGAGTATGAGACAAGAACAAGACAATTAGTTGTGATTGAGAAGGATTACATTCTTGTATGATGAAATTATCCCTTTTGAAATTCCATCAATAGTACAACAGCATGGAGCAGCTGTGCATCAACTTCACCAATGAGAAACTGCAACAGTTTTTCAACCACACCATGTTCGTCCTGGAACAAGAGGAGTACAAGAAGGAGGGAATCGTCTGGGCCTTCATTGACTTCGGCATGGACTTGGCTGCCTGCATTGAGCTTATTGAGAAGGTAAATTGTCTGTAAGGATTATAATGGGATGCAACAGCAAAGCTTATAAGGAGCGCATTGAGAGATATTAGCATAATGGTACAACATATCTGACTGTTTAGAACTCATTATGCTTCTTATTATGTCCCCCTAAATGAATATAATCCTATGAAATGATGTTTGCTAATGGAATAAATGTGATCCTAATGTAAATATCACTCATTTGATATACATCTCTTTTCGTAAAGCCATTGGGCATCTTCTCCATCCTTGAAGAGGAGTGCATGTTCCCCAAGGCTTCAGACACTACCTTCAAGAACAAGCTGAATGACCAGCATCTTGGCAAAACCAAGGCATATGAGAAACCCAAGCCTGCCAAAGGCAAGGCAGAGGCCCACTTCTCCCTGGTGCACTACGCCGGCATTGTGGACTACAACATCACTGGCTGGCTGGAGAAGAACAAGGACCCCCTGAACGACTCAGTTCTTCTGATGTACGGGAAGTCCTCAGTCAAACTGATGGCTACCCTGTATCCTGCTGCACCACCTGAGGGTAAGACTAGCATCACATCAAATGCACTTGCTACAACTCAGAACCACATTGTTTTTAAAGTCAATAGGTGTTATTTTACACAATCTCATTGGCAGCACTTGCATTTGATTATCACATTTCTAATTATATTTTACTTATCCACATTTGAACAGATACAACCAAGAAAGGAGGCAAGAAGAAGGGTGGTTCCATGCAGACTGTGTCCTCCCAGTTCAGGGTGAGCTATTGACATGTGCATATTCAGTCCTTCAGAAGGTACATTGATTATCATAAATGATTTCTGAGAAAATGGTTTGTAACCCTCTTCCAGGAGAATTTACAAAAGCTGATGACCAACTTGAGGAGCACTCATCCTCACTTTGTGCGCTGCCTGATCCCCAACGAGTCAAAGACTCCAGGTACAAGAAATTTTGACTTGAATATGACATCTTATCAATACAGTATGAGTAACCTTAAAAAGCCCAATCCTTTAATCTGTTAATAAGTATTAAAGAGACTTGGTTTGCTTTTCCAGGTCTGATGGAGAACTTCCTGGTTATCCACCAGCTCAGGTGTAATGGTGTTCTGGAGGGGATCAGGATCTGCAGAAAGGGCTTCCCCAGCAGAATCATCTATGCTGATTTCAAGCAGAGGTACACTCACACAAACACAAACACACACAACACACACACACACACACACAACACACTCAACCACAGAAAGATCTGCTCCAAGGCTATTCTCAGCATCAAAATATGCTTACTTTTTATGTAATATAACCAACCTATTACAACTTGACATAAGTTAAAAATGTCTCCTCACTCAGGTACAAAGTACTGAATGCCAGTGTCATCCCCGAGGGCCAGTTCATGGACAACAAGAAGGCTTCTGAGAAGCTGCTTGGGTCAATTGATATAAATCACGACGATTACAAGTTTGGTCACACCAAGGTCAGTCAAATACCCCCAGCAAATGCTGACAACAAAACAGAACTTCAATGATAATTTAAACCCCTAGAGTCGTTTGACGCAACGGTGCATCAGTGTCAGGTACATAACAAAAACATCTCATCTTTTTTTCTTTCTTGAAATTCATTCAAGTATAGAAACTCAACTCATTATCATGTGCATTGTGTTAGAGTCGTATGGCTGCAGTTATCTGTATCTGTTTACATTATTCATCTACAACTCCGCAATAACTTCCAACTTTTAAACAAGCTATCCCATGGTTTGTTTGTAAGCATTGCAATGTTTATGTTGTTCAAATCAATCTAGTGGTGTTGTTCCGCTGTTTTGATCCAACCCTTTCTTTCTGTCACCATCTGACTGTGGTTCCAATGGCCACGTTAACCTGTGTCTCAGGTGTTCTTCAAAGCTGGTCTGCTGGGTGTCCTGGAGGAGATGAGAGATGAGAAGCTGGCCGTTCTGATCGGCATGGTCCAAGCTCTCAGCCGTGGATTTCTCATGAGAAAAGAGTTCACCAAGATGATGGAGAGGAGGTGAGGAAGAGTAGACCTCTTGTCAAAGCTTTCTGTGAACCACCTGTTTGTAATGCATTATGATCACATACTGTATATGCTGTGAGTTGATCAGAATGAGAAAGTAGGACTTATAACGCTCTATTAATGCTGCAGTCTGGGATTTGGCAAAGCTGTTCAGTTGTCATTTATATTGGTGATATTTACCCTTTCATTCTTTTGTATTTTGGGGGGCAGGGGGCTGGGGTTGTAGATCAGCTTTAATATTGCGGATAGATTGTAGCTTCTATCAGTGTAATTGTATGCATCATTTCCAATCCCCCATATATTTAAAAATATATATTTATTTATTTTTTATTTAGCTTCTTTATTATTTTCCTCTAACCCTATTATCCCTCCCCTCATTGTATTTATGTTAGCCATATATTTTTCAACTGTGCTGTGATGTTTCACAAAGTCCTGAACCTTTCTATTCTCATAGTTTCTACAGATTGTCAGAGACAAGAGTATTATTATATTATTGATCGATTGACTATGACTTTTCAAATCTCCCAGCAACGCTATTTGCAGAGTTAGCTCCAAGTAAATGTTGCAGTTTTTCAGCCATTCCTGAAATTACGACCTAAAACAAGCTACATATGAGCATTACCAAAACAAGTTATCTAATGATTCTGTCTCTTCGCAGCAAAATCTGCAGAGCTGGGATGATTGTATCCCACTTATATAACATTCTATTGGTTGCAAGAATTTTTGTATAATAATTTAAGTTTTGAATCCAGCGTCGTTTTGTATATCAGTTCATAAACCATGTCCATGGAATTTAAGTAACGTTGACTGAAGCCTTTAGTGAGATGTCTAATGCTTTAATATTTATTTAATCATTTCAGCCCTCTGTATTCATATTTATTATATAAATAGGCCCGTTTACTTTTGTCTGGCTTGTCTTTCCAAATATAATTGAATATTTTTCGCTCATATAATTTAAAAAGCATGATAGGTGCAGGCGTAAGCAAACAGGTAAATTGGGATATAACTAAAAAGTTCATCAGGGTCATTTTTCCACAAATAAACAGGTGTTGTCCTTTCCATGGTATCGTATGTGTTGTAGTGAGAGATTTATTTTTTATGGGATATAAATACCTAGTATGTCCACTTCACCGCCTGACCTTTTTATTGGTTAATGTAAAAATCTATATATTTTTTTGAGATCCAATACCCCACTTATCATAATTTGATTGTAATCCAGAGAGGTTAGAAAAATACGTAGATCCAAACACGAATCATCAGCGTACATTGACACCTTTTAAGATCTGGATTTTTGTTGGATCTGATTTTAATTAAATTTAAATTAATTTAATTTTAATTGCTATTAGCTAGTTTACATCCCACCAATTTCAGGCAGTCTTTTCAAACAGAGTTTACACTTCAAAGGGCATTATCATAATTTTCACAGTATTATTATTCTAAACTCATAGTGTGGAAACATATATAAAACACAGGACAATCGTGTTTTTGATTGCACTGGGCCTTGCCACTCTATCCTTTCTGTCGACCAGAGATGCCATCTTCACCATCCAGTACAACATCCGCTCATTCATGAATGTGAAAACCTGGCCATGGATGAAGGTGTACTTCAAGATCAAGCCCCTGCTGAAGAGTGCTGAGACTGAGAAGGAGCTGGCCAACATGAAGGAGAACTTTGACAAGATGAAAACAGACCTGGCCAAGGCTCTGGCCCGTAAGAAGGAGTTGGAGGAGAAGATGGTGTCCATTCTGCAAGAGAAGAACGACCTGGCACTCCAAGTTGCATCTGTGAGTGAGAAATGATCCTCATAATGTCACATTTACATACACATGAATACACAAACAAGCACATTATTATTTTTTTTGCCCATGTTAAATATATAGTTCATGAATATTGATTTGCTCTGACCTCTATGACTAAATCAAGTCTATATTTTTATAAACAACGTAAGCCCGCACATTTTTCTCCTGTTCTGAAACCAGGAATCAGAGAATCTGAACGATGCCGAGGAAAGGTGTGAGGGGCTCATCAAGAGCAAGATCCAGCAGGAGGCCAAACTCAAAGAGACGGCTGAGAGGCTGGAGGACGAGGAGGAGATGAATGCTGAGTTGACTGCCAAGAAGAGGAAGCTGGAGGATGAGTGCTCTGAGCTGAAGAAGGACATTGATGACCTGGAGCTCACCCTGGCCAAAGTGGAGAAGGAGAAGCACGCCACTGAAAACAAGGTCTTGTGTCTTACCACAGACAGTCTAACCAAACAATAATCCAAAACATAGCTCAACAGAAATGGAATTCCAGATGTATTGTGGGTGCCGGAAAAACGAAGACACAAAATAGTGGAATAGTGGTACTCCCCACATTCATTGTATGATCGGATCCCCCTCGTTTATGACTTTCATTCAGTATACTGGCATGGAGTACACTGCCATCTAGTGTTGAATCTATAGAACAGTACTTGTTGACACATTTCTAATCTGAGTGAAATGAATGCAATACATATGAAACTAAATCTCCCCTTGATGGTGAAGTGACCAAAGGCTAATTTTGTTGTGGCCATTTTCAGGTTAAAAACCTGACAGAGGAGATGGCGTCTTTGGATGAGAGTGTTGCCAAGCTGACCAAGGAGAAGAAAGCTCTCCAAGAGGCCCACCAGCAGACACTGGATGACCTGCAGGCAGAGGAGGACAAAGTCAACACTCTGACCAAGGCCAAGACCAAGCTAGAACAGCAAGTGGACGATGTGAGTGGAGTTAGACATTTTGGCCATGATAGTATGTAAGATGTTATTATCTTCAGTTGTTTAGATTTGAAAAATACATGTGTTTTTATCTTGTAGCTTGAGGGTTCTCTGGAGCAAGAGAAGAAACTCCGTATGGACCTTGAGAGAGCCAAGAGAAAGCTGGAGGGAGATCTGAAACTGGCCCAGGAGTCCATAATGGACCTGGAGAATGACAAGCAGCAGTCTGATGAGAAAATCAAGAAGTAAACAAAAGCAAATTACTACAGTATTACCTGCAATATTGAGCAAATAAATGGTTGTTCTTGACTAATTCTTGTAATTATGAATTAGCATTTGCATGTGATTCGTACAATACTCTCTCTTAACACTATTGAACCAAAAACGTATTTGCAAATCGACGTGTTTGTGTTTCTTAGGAAGGAGTTTGAGACTTCCCAGCTCCTTAGCAAGATTGAGGATGAGCAGTCTCTGGGAGCTCAGCTGCAGAAGAAGATCAAGGAACTCCAGGTACAGCACAGGAAAGAGCACAACTGAAACATTTCCCAAGAAATATTCTGGTAGCACACATTTTTCCTGGTGGCTTGAAAGTTGTAAGATGGTGCTTCTTACCGTTGTAGTTTTGGTTCCTGCATGGGACACTACCTACTTAATATATTAGTGTAACTGGCATTGTATTAACACATTTATGAAAAATATACATACTATTATTATTTTGTGAGGTTCAGTTGTTTCAACTGTATTGTAGTGTTCATCCCTCCCTGCTCCTGCCCCCTGTTCTAGGCCCGTATTGAGGAGCTGGAGGAGGAAATTGAGGCTGAGCGTGCTGCCAGGGCTAAGGTTGAAAAGCAGAGGGCCGATCTCTCCAGGGAACTTGAGGAGATCAGCGAGAGGCTGGAGGAGGCCGGAGGCGCCACTTCTGCTCAGATTGAGATGAACAAGAAGCGCGAGGCTGAGTTCCAGAAGCTGCGACGTGATCTTGAAGAGTCCACCCTGCAGCATGAGGCCACAGCCGCTGCTCTGCGCAAGAAGCAGGCCGACAGTGTGGCTGAGCTCGGGGAGCAGATCGACAACCTGCAGCGCGTCAAGCAGAAGCTGGAGAAGGAGAAGAGCGAGTACAAGATGGAGATTGATGACCTCTCCAGCAACATGGAGGCCGTCGCCAAGGCTAAGGTGAGTAGTGATGTTTTGATCAAGCAGTGTTGAGCAGGGTCAACTACATTACCATTCAAGTGAACTGAAGTTGACAGGAGTTCCATATATAAAGCAATGATGGGACATGTTTCACTAAAAGGGCAATCTGGAGAAGATGTGCCGTACTCTCGAGGACCAGCTGAGCGAGCTCAAGACTAAGAATGAGGAGAATGTTCGCCAGATCAACGACATCGGTGGACAGAGGGCCAGACTCCTGACAGAAAATGGTACCATAATGAACAACAAACCAATTATTTCTTCAATAAAATGCAATAACATGCATTGCGGGCTGTATCCACATAGTATAGTCCACAGTTTCACACCTAACATTGCCCTACGATACCTTAAAATCAATTTTCAATCTTAAAGAACAGAGACCCAATTAACAAGATGTCCCTCTGTCCCTGCAGGTGAATTTGGCCGCCAGCTGGAGGAGAAGGAAGCACTGGTGTCTCAGCTGACCAGAGGCAAACAGGCCTTCACCCAACAGGTGGAGGAGCTGAAGAGGCAGATTGAGGAGGAGGTCAAGGTAAGGGACTAAAAACGGACTACAGAGTTTAGATCTTCATATAGACAGTGACTATGCCACCCTCAGAGACTTTTACTGTAATTTGTTTAACTATCTCTCTAATCTCTCTTTGTCTTTCTCTTTTCTCTCTCACAGGCTAAAAACGCACTGGCCCACGGTGTCCAGTCTGCCCGCCATGACTGTGACCTCCTGAGAGAGCAGTTTGAGGAGGAGCAGGAGGCCAAGGCAGAGCTGCAGCGCGGCATGTCCAAGGCAAACAGTGAGGTGGCTCAGTGGAGAACTAAGTATGAAACTGATGCCATCCAGCGCACAGAGGAGCTGGAGGAGGCCAAGTGAGTTGCACGGAACTGCAAAAACTAAAATATATGGTGTGGATGGTGAGAGCGGTAGGGGGCTCTGAGAAAATATTATTTTGCTATGTATTTTAACATTTGTACACACTCTGTCGTCCAACAGGAAGAAGCTGGCCCAGCGTCTGCAGGAGGCTGAGGAAACCATTGAGGCAACCAACTCAAAGTGCGCCTCCCTGGAGAAGACCAAGCAGAGGCTGCTTGGAGAGGTGGAGGACCTCATGATTGACGTTGAGAGAGCCAACGCAATGGCCGCCAACCTCGACAAGAAGCAGAGGAACTTTGACAAGGTGAAAATTAATAATCCTCTACCTAGGGTGATATTTTCTGTCTGCTATATGATCAATTGTAGCATAATTGTATCATATTTCTGATTCAAAACTCTTCAACATCACCTAATGAATATCCCAATTGATTTCCATAGGTTCTGGCAGAGTGGAAGCAGAAGTATGAGGAGGGCCAGGCTGAGCTGGAAGGAGCTCAGAAGGAGGTTCGCTCTATGAGCACTGAACTCTTCAAGATGAAGAACTCCTACGAGGAGGCTCTGGATCATCTGGAGACTCTGAAGAGAGAGAACAAGAACCTGCAACGTGAGCATTTGACAACATTTCTATTGGGATCATGTTTGACTAGTGTTTTGAAAATGGAGGGAACTGTAATCATCAACACCATTTTAGAATAGTATTATACTTACTTTTATATTTGAACTTGTAATAGGTATTCCTTTGAGTTTTCATTAGCAAACTTAGGCATAACTTGTCAACAACAAATGCTGACTCTACACATCCAAGTATATCTGACCAAATTATGAAAGACAAGCATTGTAATTTTCTATTCCGTAAAGTTAGTGCGGAAGAGGTGACATTTTTGTTGTTGTCTATCAACAATGACAAGCCACCGGGGTCTGACAACTTGGATGGAAAATTAATGAGGATAATAGCGGACAATATTGCCACTCCTATTTGCCACATATTTAATTTAAGCCTACTAGAAAGTGTGTGCCCTAATGCTTGGAGGGAAGCAAAAGTCATTCCCCTACCTAAGAATAGTAAAGCCCCCTTTACTGGCTCAAATAGTCAACCAATCAGCCTGTTTTCCAACCCTTAGTAAACTTTTGGAAAAAATTGTGGTTGACCTGATACAATGCTATTTTATAGTAAACAAATTGACAACAAACTTTCAGCATGCTTGTAGAGAAGGACAATCAACAAGCAAAGCACTTACACAAATGACTGATGACTGGCTGAGAGAAATTGATGATAAAAAGATTGTGGGGGCTGTTTAGTTAAACTTCAGTGCGGCTTTTGACAATATAGATCATAGTCCGCTGCTGGCTAAACTTGTGTTTTAGGCTTTACACCCCCTGCTATATTGTGGATAAAGAGTTACCTCTCTAACAGAACACAAAGGCTGCTCTTTAATGGAAGCCTCTCCAACATAATCCAGGTAGAATTAGGAATTCCTGAAGGCAGCTGTCTAGGCCCATTACTTTCTATCTTTACTAACGACATGCCACTGGCTTTGAGTAAAGCCACTGTGTCTATGTATGCGAAAACTCAAACTATACACGTCAGCTACTACAGTAACTGCTGGCCCTTGGATGCACACAGAGAGCTAATATTAATAATATGCATGTCAATCTCTCCTGGCTCAAAGTGGAGGATGGGAATGGGGATCCATAATAAATACAAATACAAATACAAAGATGTGGCAGCAGTTAGATTTGCAAGACCATATGAAATGCTGATTAATTACTTCAACTTCAGTGTTTTGGAGGTATCCACTGAAAATCTCCCAAGTCTAAACTACTCCTGTGTTTTTGTGTGCAGAGGAGATTGGTGACCTGACTGAGCAGATTGGAGAAACTAACAAGAGCATCCATGAGCTGGAGAAGGCCAAGAAGACAGTGGAGACAGAGAAGTCTGAGATCCAGACCGCTCTGGAGGAGGCTGAGGTACAAACTACAGCTGTTTGATGGGAAAAGCAGTGTTAATTTGATCATTTGGATCCCGAAGATTTTGCAGAAGCATCAGCTACTCTTCCTGGGGTCCCACGCTCCCTGTATTGGTGTTTATTGTAGTCATATATATTTAATTCCTTGTGTTATACGCATCCAAATGTATCGAACACAATTCGCCTGACTGCTTCTCTTTGTCCAGGGAACACTGGAGCACGAGGAATCCAAGATTCTGCGTGTGCAGCTGGAGCTGAACCAGATCAAGGGTGAGGTGGACAGGAAGCTGGCTGAGAAGGACGAGGAGATGGAGCAGATCAAGAGGAACAGCCAGAGGATGATGGACTCCATGCAGAGCACCCTGGACTCTGAGATCAGGAGCAGGAATGATGCCCTGAGGGTGAAGAAGAAGATGGAGGGAGACCTTAACGAGATGGAGGTCCAGCTGAGCCACTCCAACAGGCAGGCTGCTGAGGCCCAGAAACAGCTGAGGAATGTCCAGGGACAGCTCAAGGTAAAGGGACTGGGATATCAGGCAAAACAATCTGAACATAGGGAGAGATTTGTTTGTGAATCTGTAGAAAATAATAGCACAGATGAATTTGAATAGAGTTTACTAATATGCTGGAGACAGGTAGGGATATTGGGAAATTGTCAGCAAGGAACATTTCTATCATTGACCCAATCACCTCAACTTTCACAAGTCTTAATGAACCCATGTCATTGTGAACCCCCAGGATGCACTATTGCACCTTGATGACGCTGTTCGCGTCGCAGATGATATGAAGGAGCAGGCAGCCATGGTGGAGCGCAGGAATGGTCTGATGGCGGCTGAAATCGAGGAGTTGAGAGTTGCTCTAGAGCAGGCGGAGAGAGGCCGCAAGGTGGCTGAGACTGAGCTGGTAGACGCCAGTGAGCGTGTTGGACTGCTGCACTCCCAGGTACGGGTCAAAAGCCATTTCTAATGAAACTCAACCAAGCATACCATTTCTGCCTTGTGACCTGAAAGTTCTCTTAAGAGTCCAAAAAATGGTTTTACCTCCTCCAGAACACCAGCCTTCTGAATACTAAGAAGAAGCTGGAGTCTGACCTGGTGCAGGTGCAGGGAGAGGTGGAAGACATCGTCCAGGAGGCTAGGAATGCAGAGGAGAAGGCCAAGAAGGCCATCACTGACGTGAGTCCTTATGATCTATTCAATTACATTCACTTGATTTGTATCCATGGGCCAATGGTTGTGTAGCTAGGCTGGTTTACCACAACACAGTCCTCAGAAGGACATTATGATTGGTGCCAATTGATGCATAAATTAAACAAACTACCATTTCAGGCGGCCATGATGGCTGAGGAGCTGAAGAAGGAGCAGGACACCAGCTCTCACCTGGAGAGGATGAAGAAGAACCTGGAGGTCACAGTCAAGGACCTGCAGCACCGCCTGGATGAGGCTGAGAATCTGGCCATGAAGGGAGGCAAGAAGCAGCTCCAGAAACTGGAGTCCAGGGTGAGTTAACAGCAGGGGGGATTTGGGTGGATTGAAAGATTGATTGCTGGAAATGTACTTGATCATACAAATACACAGGAGTATTGTGTAATGACTTGCTCTCAATAACCCACCTAGATAATGAAAAGCTGTTGTTATCATTACAGATCCCTTCAATTAAAATTGTAAAAGTACATAGGAACAGATGACAATTGTGCCTCCTTGACTGAGTAGAATAATATACCTCTATTTTACAAAGATTTGGTACATCTGATTTCACCAACTCAAGCAAATTCCTACGTTAATTTCTTCCACAAAGGTGCGTGAGCTTGAGAATGAGGTGGAGGCTGAGCAGAGAAGAGGTGCAGACGCGGTCAAGGCAGTCCGCAAGTATGAGCGCAGAGTCAAGGAGCTCACCTACCAGGTAAGAGAAAGTGCCTTCTTCCCAAACTTGACACTAACACAGACAGGTTTCTGCATAAAACTATGTGGCATTGATTCCTTGATCTTGTCCCACAGACTGAGGAGGATAAGAAGAACGTTGGCAGACTTCAGGACCTGGTAGATAAGCTGCAGATGAAAGTCAAGGCCTACAAGAGGCAGGCTGAGGAAGCGGTGAGTTGAATATTAATTGGCTGTACTGGAGGCTGGTCTAGTGGCAGTACTGAACTGGGGGCTGGTCTAGTGGCAGTACTGTATTGTGGGCTGGTCTAGTGGTACTACTGTACTGGGGACTGGTCTAGTGGCAGTACTGTACTGGGGGCTGGTCTAGTGGCAGTACTGTACTGGGGGCTGGTCTAGTGGCAGTACTGTACTGGGGGCTGGTCTAGTGGCAGTACTGTACTGGGCCTCTCATAAGTATTCACCCTCCTTGGATTTTTTTTCACTGTTAGAAAGTATGATTGAAATAAGTTTAATTGTGATGTTTTTGTCATGATTCTCCACAAAATACTCCATAATGTCAAAGTGAAAAGAAAATTCTATAAAATGTTTACAAATAAATGAAAAAGAATTAACTAAAATGTCTTGGGTTATATACAAATTCACCCCCTTTGTTATGGCAAGCCTAAATAAGTTCAGGATTAAACATTTTCTTAACAAATCACATGAGAAGTTGCATGGACTCTGTGTGCAATAATAGTGTTTAACATGATTTTTGAATGACTACCTCATATCTGTACCCCACACATACAATTATCTGAAAGGTCCCTCAGCTGAGTAGTGCGTTTCAAACACAAATTCACCCACTAATACCAGGGAGCTTTTCCAATGTCTCGCAAAGGGCACTGATTGGTAGATGGGTAAAAAAGCAGACATTGAATATACTTTTGAGCATGGTGAAGTTATTAACTAGACTTTGGATGGTGTATCAATACACCCAGTCACTACAAAGATACAGGCGTCCTTCCTAACTCAGTTGCCAGAGAGGAAGGAAACCACTCAGGGGTTTCACCATGAGGCCAATGGTGACTTTAAAACAGTTACAAAGTTTAATGGCTGTGATAGGAGAAAACTGAAGATGGATCAAAAACATTGTAGTTACTCCACAATACTCAAGTGAAAAGAAGGAAGCCTGTGCAGAATAAAAAATATTCCAAAACATACATCCTGTTTGCAATAAGGCACTAAAGTAATACTGGACAAAATGTGGCAAAGGATTAAACATTTTGTCTGGAATACAAAGTATTATGTTGGGGGCAAATCCAACACAAAACATCACTGCGTACCACTCTCCAATTATTCAAGCATTGTGATAGCTGCATCATGTTATTGGTATGCTTGTCATTGGCAAGGACTAAGGAGTTTTTCAGGATACAAATAAATGTAATGGAGCTAAGCACAGGCAGTATCCTAGAGGTAAAAACCTGGTTCAGTCTGCTTTCCAACAGACACTGGGAGACAAATTGTGACCTACCACCTCGATTCAGTCTTATAATGCAAAATTTGAAATTGTGTTTTTTTTACATTGGATACAAGTAGTATATCATACACTGCAGTTGAGGAAACATGTGAAAGTAATTATGATTTGAAAGGTGATAAATCTGTAACCCAACTATTGAGAAAATGACCCTTGAATGTTTTGGTACCCCTTCTGGAGAGCTCTTTGTCTACATCCATTCATCATCGGTCACACCCTCTGAACCTTACCCATCTCTTTAAGGATTATCATGTGAGGCCATGTGCTAAACAGAGTGAGTGAGGTAGTGTAGTAAACAACCAAAGATTTCAAGACTAAAAGTGGTGAAAGTAGTAGCAGAAAGCAGTGGTAAAAACACACTTTATCTAGTCGGCCTGTATCCTAATCTGACTTTGGTACAGGTCATGTTGATCTTCACATTAACGTCTCTGGTAAACACACACTATATCAAATAAAATCAAAGTTGGTGTGTCACATGCACAGGTTACAGAAGGTGTAAATGGTGTAGTGAAATGGTTACTTGCATATTTGCATAGTAGCAATATCAAAAACAGAAAGTGTCCAGAGAAAAATATTTGATAAATATTTAATAATTATTAGATGATGCTTACCCAGACACACTTGTCTAAATTGATGCTATAACCCCCCCCCCCCCCCAGACACATCTAGCTAAGTGGATGGGTCACTTTTGTCTAGACATGTACACATGTTCATGAAATACAATAGATGGCCGCAATCACGCCCAGACACACATGGTTAATTTGATGGGTCATGTAATCCTCTGGCGAAGTGGAGTCTTTTGTTTAGACATGTAGCTAGCTAAACAATGAACCATAATCCCAACCCATACTACTACCAATACAAACTGATTGTCATAGCTAGCCACCATGCATGAAATGCTGTAGTATGAATCTGCAGGTAGCTAACTAGGTTCAGGACAGCAATGTTGTTGATAGCAGTAGCAACACTTTTGCAGTTCTCCATGGCGAACGTTATATCTTTCAAAAAAGCCACAGTAGCAAGGATTATCTACACATACTTAGCAGCTCATGTTATAGACAGAAACATGCTACATGGCAGACCAATCCAAACTAATCTCTCAGCATGTCCAGCCCATCCATAATCTCAGCCAATCATGGCTAGCGGGAAGGTTCCTGACTTTTTCCGTGGCTAAACCAACTAGGTTCGTAATTTAACTATTTATTTGTATTTACAGATGGCATACAGAGGTTTGCTACTAAGGTACATGAAAGTGCACATGTTTCAGAAGGAATTTCTGCGAATAAACACATTTAGATTTTAAAAAATTGCACAATCCAGGTGTGCAATGCTCTTAGAGACTCACCCAAAAAGACTCACAGCTGTAATTGCTGCCAAAGATGTTTTTAACATGTATTGAATACTAGTTAGTCCAGATATATTAGTGTTTTATTTTTCATAAATTATTTTTAAATGTTCCACATTGACATTCAGGAGTATTTAGTGTAGATCATTGAAAAAAAAAGTGAAATTTAAATCCATTTTAATCTGGATTTGTAACACAATAAAATGTGAAGAAATCCAAGGGGGGTGAATACTTATGATAGACACTGAACACCCCTGGAGACAGTGGTTTGATCCCCCATTTCACCACTTATTATCTCTGCTGGATCATCTATCTCCCTATATACATTTTATCCTAAATCTGTCAACAAAAAACGTTGAAATACCTTAAGAAAAAAGTTATATTAATTTGCTACCTGAAGCTTCAAACTTTGAATGCTGATTTTATGCTCTCCCTTTCTTTTCCTCACCCAGGAGGAACAAGCCAACAGCCACATGTCTAAGTTCAGGAAGGTTCAGCATGAGCTGGAGGAGGCTGAGGAGCGTGCTGACATCGCTGAGACTCAAGTCAACAAGCTCAGAGCCAAGGCCCGCGACACTGGAAAGGTACAGAGCTGCTGCTAAACCTATACCTGACTCATGTTCAAATATGGCCACATCAACACCACCTATGATTCAGTCTTCACAAAGGTCAATACTGACCTTTTACACTCACTAAAATGTTTTTAAGATCTCCAAGAAGCACATTTCAGGTAGGGTAAAAATAAATAGATGAATTCAAACTAAGTTGGAACTTCAAAATTGAAAATCAAAGCTTAGCACTGAGCCTTTAATGCTTGATCAATTACATTCTTTCTAACTGTACATATATTCATATATTTTGCATGTTCATTATTAATACTCATCCATTATTTTCTTTCTCCTTACAGGGCAAAGAAGTTGCTGAATAAACAAGACCAAAGTCTTACATCATTTTCCTGTGTTGCATAAAATATGATTTTCATGGTGAAAAATGAGCATTGATTAAAAGCATGTCGGACTACCTACACTTCCTTTGTGACTGTGGACTTATTACTCAGCTAACAATTTAAAGAAGCAATCTGGGATTCCAACAACAACGAAGTGGTCACCCCAACAATCTTAACCTGTCACCTTTTTTGGTAAACAGCTGAGGGATGAGGCTGGAGAAATGTAACCACTATCAAATTCATAGACCTTTAGAATTTATTGGGACTCTCATTAGCCAACCCCAATGGCCACAGCTAGTCTTCCAGGCGGTCTGGCACATAATGAAGATATTATAGACAAAAATACTTTACAATTGACATACAGTACATTTAAAAACATTGACATGGACAAAACAACTAGGTCAGATAAGAGGCGTTGTTTTTTTTTGAAACCCTTTAATTCCACTATAAATAGTAAAGCACCCTTTGCTGGCTCTAACAGAAGCCCAATCAGTTTGCTGCCTGTTCTTAGTAAACTGATGGAGGGAATTTGAGGAAGGATATTGACATATATTAGAAATGTGTATCTAAAAGCATAATTGAGAAATAATCAAAGTTAGCATATTGATGACATTGTGGCCTTACCCAGGCCTCCTTTAAAACAGTTTGTCCTGGTTTCTAGAGGAATCACTATAGTAATCTGAAATGCAGTGGAAAAGGGAAACACCTGAGAATGATTTAAATGTACCAAGTTTTAATAATCAAAATAATCAATGAATATTCATATATCAAATAACTTTACATAAATAGCAAATTAATCTCTGATTGAATTTTCACTAAATAACAAAATATAGTTGATCTTACACAAAATAACAAAACACAATTCAGTATTTCAATCTCAGCCATTAACACAATAACAACTTTCACGTAATGTTCCAGTCTTGTATAGCAAAGCATCAGCAAGAGACACCAGTATAGAAGGCTGCTAATAGAACCATGACAGTGTATAGCTATAAAAACCAGCCCAACTATGTTCTGCATCTCCCTTAAACTGTGGGATATAGTGCATTCGGAAAGTATTCAGACCCCTTGACTTTATTTTTAAAGCCTCATAAATACATTCACAAATGGGGGTGCTGCCCCTTCCTTCCGGAAGGTCAACCATCTCTGAAGCACTCCACCAATCAGGCCTTTATGGTGGTGTGGCCAGACGCAAGCCACTCTTGAGTAAAAGGCACGTGACAGCCCGTTTGGAGTTTGCCAAAAGGCACCTAAAGACTCTCAGACTATGAGAAACAAAATGATTTGGTCTGATGAAACCAAGATTGAACTCTTTGGCCTGAATGCCAAGAGTTACGTCTGGAATAACCTGGCACCATCCCTGCACTGTGTTATCCCCTTTATACAATAATACTGTCTGATATATTCACTGTAATATGTATACACCTAGGTTTATGGGCAGCACCCCTTTGAAGCTAGCTAGCAGCCTAGCTCTCGAAAACCCTAAGCATCATCCTGCTTTCTCTCTAGAGTTTTCAGCGGTTAGCTACATTACCTCATACCACTCCCAGACAGTCCTAGCAAAATTCTTGATTGAGAAATTTCTCTTTGCTTAGAAGCTATTTTTGTTTCTTTTTGGCTATTTTCATTGAAAGAAAATCACAGTTAGGTACATATTTTCCCAGAAATGATTTGATATTAAGATGAAAACGACTGCATTGGACCTTTATCATTTAGAAGCTTCCTCCCCAGTTACACTTACACACAGGTGTTCAGTGCACGCTAGATAGCTAATCAGCACAGGTGGCATCTGTCTTCGGTCTGCCTTCCGTAAACAAACTCTGTAACATAGAGATATGGCCATGTGGGAACACTAACCCTATAAAAGGTGTGTAGTAGTTTAACCTTTTTTTCGTACAAATAATTTCTCGCTGATGTGAAATATACATATGTTTCCAAAACCGTGCCGCAAGCAATGTGTGTTAAAGTTCAGACTAAGCTCTTAGCAAAAGTTCCCTGGGAAGAAGATAACTTCATCAAAAGGTGCTAAAGCTCGTTAGCATCTATGAGTGGACTAGCTACCAGTCCCGCTCGATAGCCAGCTAAGCTAACGAGTTTATTAGCTTTCCACAGATATAAAGCTTGCGCCTATTCCATAACATGGGGCTTCTGAAAGCGGTGTTTTCTACATGAGTGGATCCGGACAAGAAAATCGTTATGAACTTGTCTGTAAAACCTAATGTAGGAGGCATAAAAGAAAACGCCTGAAATCAGATCCCGTACAAACACGCCTGAAATTAGATCCCCTACATACACGCTTGAAATTAGATCCCCTACATACACACCTGAAATTACATCCCCCCTACATACAGGCTATCCTGGCAGGATATTGACCTCATTCCTTCAGTCGAGGATGGTCGTTCTTTATACGCAACTTCCTCACCATCTTAAATAAGCATGCCCCTTTCAAAAGATACAGAACTAAGAACAGATACAGCCCTTGGTTCACTCCAGACCTGACTGCCCTTAACCAGCACAAGAACATCCTGTGGCGGACTGCTATTGCATCGAATAGTCCCCGCGATATGCAACTGTTCAGGGAAGTCAGGAACCAATACACGCAATCAGTCAGGAAAGCAAAGGCTAGCTTTTTCAAACAGAAATTTGCATCCTGTAGCTCTAACTCCAAAAAGTTTTGGGATACTGTCAAGTCCATGGAGAACAATAGCACCTCTTCCCAGCTGCCCACTGCACTGAGGCTAGGTAACACGGTCACCACCGATAAATTCATGATAATTGAAAATTTCAACAAGCATTTCTCTACGGCTGGCCATGCTTTCCTCCTGGCTACCCCAACCCCGGGGTAGTAATCTGGACCCTCTCTTTTTAAAACTATCTGCCGCCATTGTTGCAAGTCCTATTACCAGTCTGCTCAACCTCTCTTTAGTGTCGTCCGAGATCCCAAAAGATTGGAAAGCTGTCGCGGTCATCCATCTCTTCAAAGGGGGTGACACCCTATACCCAAATTGCTATAGACCTATATCCATCCTGCCCTGCCTCTCTAAAGTCTTCGAAAGCCTAGTTAATAAACAGATCATTGACCACTTCGAATCCCACCGTACCTTCTCCGCTGTGCAATCCGGTTTCCGAGCTGGTCACGGGTGCACCTCAGCCACGCTCAAGGTACTAAACGATATCATAACCGCCATTGATAAGAGACATTACTGTGCAGCCGTATTCATTAACCTGGCCAAGGCTTTCGACTCTGTCAATCACCACATCCTTATCAGCAGACTCAACAGCCTTGGTTTCTCTAATGATTGCCTCGCCTGGTTCACCAACTACTTTGCAGACAGAGTTCAGTGTGTTAAATCGGAGTTAAATCGGAGGGCCTGTTGTCCGGGCCTCTGGCAGTCTCTATGGGGGTGCCACAGGGTTCAATTCTCTGGTCGACTCTCTTCTCTGTATACATCAATGATGTCGCTCTTGCTGCTGGTGATTCTTTGATCCACCTCTATGCAGACGACACCATGCTGTATACTTCTGGCCCTTCTTTGGACACTGTGTTAACTAACCTACAAACGAGCTTCAATGCCATACAACACTCCTTCCGTGGCCTCCAACTGCTCTTAAATGCTAGTAAAACCAAATGCATGCTTTTCAACCGCTGCCTGCACCCGCCAGCCCGACTAGCATCACTACCCTGGACGGCTCTGACCTAGAATACGTGGACAACTACAAATACCTAGGTGTCTGGCTAGACTGTAAACTCTCCTTCCAGACTCACATTAAACATCTCCAATCCAAAATTAAATCTAGAATCTGCTTTCTATTTCGCAACAAAGCCTCCTTCACTCATGCTGCCAAACTTGCACTAGTAAAACTGACTATCCTACCGATCCTCGACTTCGGCGATGTCATCTACAAAACAGCTTCCAATACTCTACTCAGCAAACTGGATGCAGTCTATCACAGTGCCATCCGCTTTGTCACCAAAGCCCCTTATACCACCCACCACTGCGACCTGTATGCTCTAGTCGGCTGGCCCTCGCTACATACTCGTCGCCAGACCCACTGGCTCCAGGTCATCTACAAGTCCCTGCTAGGTAAAGCCCCGCCTTATCTCAGCTCGCTGGTAACCATAGCAGCACCCACCCGTAGCACTCGCTCCAGCAGGTATATCTCACT
>QNTS01004427.1:4797-22283 GCA_003317085.1 Hucho hucho
ATCCCAAACACACCGCCCGGGCAACGAAGGAGTGGCTTCGTAAGAAGCATTTCAAGGTCCTGGAGTGGCCTAGCCAGTCTCCAGATCTCAACCCCATAGAAAATCTTTGGAGGGAGTTGAAAGTCTGTGTTGCCCAGCGACAGCCCCAAAACATCACTGCTCTAGAGGAGATCTGCATGGAGGAATGGGCCAAAATACCAGCAACAGTGTGTGAAAACCTTGTGAAGACTTACAGAAAACGTTTGACCTCTGTCATTGCCAACAAAGGGTATATAACAAAGTATTGAGATAAACTTTTGTTATTGACCAAATACTTATTTTCCACCATAATTTGCAAATAAATAAATAAAAAATCCTACAATGTAATTTTCTGGATTTCCTTTTCTCATTTCGTCTGTCATAGTTGAAGTGTACCTATGATGAAAATTACAGGCCTCTCTCATCTTTTTAAGTTGGAGAACTTGCACAATTGGTGGCTGACTAAATACTTTTTTGCCCCACTGTATCATTGAATAGAACTTGTAAGGTAGAGATGAATACTTGCCCTCCAAATACACCTCTGCTGTTTTCAATCAGGATCTCAGCGATCACTGCCTCATTGCCTGCATCCGCTATGGGTCCGCGGTCAAACAACCACCCCTCATCACTGTCAAACGCTCCCTAAAACACTTTTGCGAGCAGGCCTTTCTAATCGACCTGGCCCGGGTATCCTGGAAGGATATTGACCTCATCCCGTCAGTAGAGGATGCCTGGTCATTCTTTAAAAGCAATTTCCTCACCATCTTAAATAAGCATGCCCCTTTCAAAAAATGTAGAACTAAGAACAGATACAGCCCTTGGTTCACTCCAGACCTGACTGCCCTTGACCAGCACAAAAACACCCTGTGGCGGACTGCAATAGCTTCTAATACTGTTCAGGGAAGTCAGGAACCAATACACGCAGTCAGTCAGGAAAACAAAGGATAGCTTTTTCAAACAGAAATTTGCATCCTGCAGCTCTAACTCCAAAACGTTTTGGGACATAAGAGCTGCTCCTCCCAGCTGCCCACTGCACTGAGGCTAGGTAACACAGTCACCACTGATAAATCCATGATAATCGAAAATTTCAATAAGCATTTTCTACGGCTGGTCATGCTTTCCTCCTGGCTACCCCAACCCCGGCCAACAGCTCCGCCCCCCCAAATCCCCCCCCCGCCGCAGATACTTGCCCGAACCGCCCCAGCTTCTCCTTCATCCAAATCAGGATAGCAGATGTTCTGAAAGAGCTGCAAAACCCAGACCCGTACAAATCAGCCGGGCTGGACAATCTGGACCCTCTCTTTCTAAAACTATCCGCCGCCATTGTTGCAACCCCTATTACCAGTCTGTTCAACCTCTCTTTAGTATCGTCCGAGATCCCTAAAGATTGGAAAGCTACCGCGGTCATCCCCCTCTTCAAAGGGGGTGACACTCTAAACCCAAACTGCTATAGACCTATATCTATCCTGCCCTGCATCTCTAAAGTCCTCGAAAGCCAAGTTAATAAACAGATCACTGACCATTTCGAATCCCACCGTACCTTCTCCGCTGTGCAATCCGGTTTCCGAGCTGGTCACGGGTGCACGCTCAAGGTACTAAACGATATCATAACCGCCATCGATAAAAGACAGTACTGTGCAGCCGTCTTCATCGACCTGGCCAAGGCTTTCGACTATGTCAATCACTGTATTCTTATCGGCAGACTCAATAGCCTTGGTTTCTCAAATGACTGCCTCACCTGGTTCACCAACTGACAGAGTTCAGTGTGTCAAATCGGAGGGCCTGCTGTCCGGACCTCTGGCAGTCTCTATGGGGGTACCACAGGGTTCAATTCTCGGGCCGACTCTTCTCTCTGTATACATCAATGATGTCGCTCTTGATTCCCTGATCCACCTCTACGCGGACGACACCATTCTGTATACTTCTGGCCCTTCTTTGGACACTGTGCGAACTAACCTCCAAACGAGCTTCAATGCCATACAGCACTCCTTCCGTGGCCTCCAACTGCTCCTAAACGCCAGTAAAACCAAATGCATGCTTTTCAACCTTTCGTTGCCCGCACCCGCCCTCCCGACTAGCATCACTACCCTGGACGGTTCTGACCTAGAATATGTGGACGACTACACATATCTAGGTGTCTGGCTAGACAGTAAACTCTCCTTCCAGACTCATATTAAACATCTCCAATCCAAAATCAAATCTAGAATCGTCTTTCTATTTCGCAACAAAGCCTCCTTCACTTACGCCGCCAAACTTACCCTAGTAAAACTGACTATCCTACTGATCCTCGACTTCGGCGATGTCATCTACAAAATAGCTTCCAATACTCTACTCAGCAAACTGGATGCAGTCTATCACAGTGCCATCCGTTTCGTTACCAAAGCCCCTTATACCACCCACCACTGCGACCTGTATGCTCTAGTCGGCTGGCCCTCACTACATATCCGTCGCCAGACCCACTGGCTCCAGGTCATCTATAAGTCTATGCTAGATAAATCTCCACCTTATCTCAGCTCACTGGTCACGATAACAACACCCACCCGTAGCACTCGCTCCAGCAGGTATATCTCACTGGTCATCCCCAAAGCCAACACCTGCTTTGGCCACCTTTCCTTCCAGTTCTCTGCTGCCAATGACTGGAACAAATTGCAAAAATCGCTGAAGCTGGAGATTTATATCTCCCTCACTAACTTTAAACACCAGTTATCTGAGCAGCTAACTGATCGCTGCAGCTGTACACAGTCCATCTGTAAATAGCCCACCCAATCTAACTACCTCATCCCCATACTGTTTTTATTTACTTTTCTGCTCTTTTGCACACCAGTATCTCTACTTGCACATCCTCATCTGCTAAATTGTAATTTACCTCGCTACTATAGCCTATTTATTGCCTACCTCCCCACGCCATTTGCACACACTGTATATAGACTTTCTTTTTTTTCTCTATTGTGTTATTGACTGTACGCTTGTTTATTCCATGTGTAACTCTGTGTTGTTGTATGTGTCGAACTGCTTTGCTTTATCTTGGCCAGGTCGCAGTTGTAAATGAGAACTTGTTCTCAACTAGCCGACCTGGTTAAATAAAGGTGAAATACATTTTTTTATAAGAAAATACTGTTGCTTGTCTTCATGACGTTGTGGCGATATATACTGCCATCTGGTGGCAACTACAAACAATTGCTTAACTACCAACTACTACAAATTGATGGTCCTTGAAAATACATATTAGTGCTTGAAACAGTATTTGAAAGTCCTTGAATTTGACTTGCCACTGTCTGTACGAACCCTGTTTATTTACTCTGTGCAGCAAACACTGGATAAGCAAGAAGCTTCAAAGATTGAAACTATTTTAAGGCAGTCTGACAAACCTCTAAAGTTGATTTCCAAACTGTATCAAGGGTTGATAGACGCTTTTCCCGAAGGCACAAAACATGTCAAACTAAAATGTGAGGACATACAAGGCAAAATGAAAGCTGTTGAATGTAAGACGGCCTGTATTAGAAGTGATACCAGTTTGGAGTTTTGCACTAAAAGTTTAGAAAATTCACCACATAGTACCAAAGCAATTAAAAGAAACAGTAAAATTGTGAGATTTTTAATTTGTGTGTGTGTTTTTTTTTCACCCAGTACACAGATGAGAGGAGCAGTGAGACTCCTCTTCCTGTTTTGGCTGCTGCAAGGTATAGCCTGTGCTTGGTCCCTCCTTTGATACACTTTGCTTATTGTTTTCACACTTAAACAAGCAAGGCAGGTAGCCTAGTGGTTAGAGCGTTGCACTACTAACCGAAAGGTTAGTAGTTAACAAGGCAGTTAACCCAGAATTTGTTCTTAACTGACTTGCCTAGTTAAATAAAGGTGAAAAAATGTCTGTACCCCAATTATATTTAAGGTCCCTCAGTCAAGCAGTCAAGCAGTAAATGTCAAACATAGATTCAACCACAAAGACCAGGGAGGTTTTCCAATGCCTCACAAAGATGGGTACCTATTGGCAGATGGGTAAAATTCTTTAAAACAGCAGACATTTAATATTTTTTGTCCTGAATACAAAGTGTTATGTTTGGGGAAAATACAAGTACAAAAAAAGGCGATGGTGACATCATTGAAGATCTTTAAGGTTGCAGTGGCACATTCAAAACCTGAACGGAAACCAGATCGCATACCGAAGATAATACTACAGGCATCAAGAAAGCCAGTCAGTTGGTTATTGACAAGTTTTTCCAACACTTTTTATAAACAGGGCAAAATAGAAATAGGCCTACAACAGATCTCCCCCTTTAAATAAAGGACGAACCAAACAGAAGTAACAATGGAGAAAAAACTACCCTTGTATACCACCAAGATGAACACGTTTTAGTTCAATGTAAAAGCAGGTAAAAATTCCTGTCAATATAATTGTACACAGAGTTTCCACACAGGGATGCAATTCTGTTGATGATTTGACACCATTTAAGTTAAGTTACCTCATTTCAGATATGATGGTGGTTTTCTTCATTACAACTAACACTCTTCCCCATCCCAAAATAATTAACTCTCTCTGACTAACACTCTTCCCAGTCCTAATAGTGATTATCTTTGTTCCAGGTGTCCTCTTCAATGATGGGGTGGAAGAGGCAGGCAATGAGATAGACCATAGTGCAGACTCGGATGGTGAGTACAAAGCATAGATAGCCAAGAGTACCAGAGCAAACTTACAAATAAATGTGAGCATCAAATTATGTGAGACATACAGTACCCACAGTCAATGTCAGATTGGGTTAACAATTATACAACCGTTTTAATCCCTTAACGATTCAGTTGTATTAGCCTCGTTTTATCCTTTAACGTGGCTTACTTGTATTAGCCTCGTTTTATCATTTAACATGGTTTACTTGTATTAGCCTCGTGTTATCCTTTAACATGGTTTACTTGTATTAGCCTCGTGTTATCCCTTAACATGGTTTACTTGTATTAGCCTCGTTTTATCCCTTAACATGGTTTACTTGTATTAGCCTCGTTTTATCATTTAACATGGTTTACTTGTCTTAGCCTCGTTTTATCCTTTAACATGGTTTACTTGTCTTAGCCTCGTTTTATCCCTTAACATGGTTTACCTGTCTTAGCCTCGTTTTATCCTTTAACATGGTTTACTTGTTTTAGCCTCGTTTTATCCCTTAACATGGTTTACTTGTATTAGCCTCGTTTTATCCTTTAACATGGTTTACTTGTATTAGCCTCGTTTTATCCCTTAACATGGTTTACTTGTATTAGCCTCGTTTTATCCTTTAACATGGTTTACTTGTCTTAGCCTCGTTTTATCCCTTAACATGGTTTACTTGTATTAGCCTCGTTTTATCCCTTAACATGGTTTACTTGAATTAGCCTCGTTTTATCCCTTAACATGGTTTACTTGTATTAGCCTCGTTTTATCCCTTAACATGGTTTACTTGTATTAGCCTCGTTTTATCCCTTAACATGGTTTACTTGTATTAGCCTCGTTTTATCCCTTAACATGGTTTACTTGTATTAGCCTCGTTTTATCCCTTAACATGGTTTACTTGTATTAGCCTCGTTTTATCCTTTAACATGGTTTACTTGTATTAGCCTCGTTTTATCCCTTAACATGGTTTACTTGTATTAGCCTCGTTTTATCCCTTAACATGGTTTACTTGTATTAGCCTCGTTTTATCCTTTAACATGGTTTACTTGTCTTAGCCTCGTTTTATCCCTTAACATGGTTTACTTGTCTTAGCCTCGTTTTATCCTTTAACATGGTTTAGGTTTCTTAGCTGTCTTTGATACCTTAACATGGTTTAGTTGTCTTAGCCTCGTTTAATACCTTAACATGGTTAAGTTGTCTTAGCCTCATTTGATCCCTTAACATGGTTAAGTTGTCTTAGCCTCATTTGATCCCTTAACATGGTTAAGTTGTCTTAGCCTCATTTGATTTATTAACATGGTTTAGACACGTTTGATACCACAAAAGGTTACCTTAACCATAATATCTACTTTATTTTTATAATCCCATTCTATATTTCTTCTTTATTTTATCACCTCTTATTTACTATACTGCTGCATTACTCTCTCATGCCCACTGTTATTGGACTTTTGTTTTGCTATTTACATGTTATTCTCGTCTATCTGAATTTGTCACGACTTCCGCCGAAGTCGGTCCCTCTCCTTGTTCGGGCGGCGTTCGGCGGTGGACGTCACCGGTCCATTTTTCATGTTCCATTGGTTTTGTCCTTGTTTTACACACCTGGTTTCAATCCCACAATGACTTGTTCATTATTCAACACTCTGTTCCCCTATGGTTGTTTGTGAGTGATTGTTTAATGTATTGCGGTCCGTTATTGTGGGCTTGGCTATATTTGACGTGTATTGTTATTATATTTGAGTAAATTGCTGTTATTATTCATATCTGCTGTCCTGCACCTGACTCCTCTACACCAGCTACACACAGACGATTTACAGAATTTTATATTTGTGTAGAATCATTGTTTGAGAAACAAATTGTAAGTAATGTGCTGTCTATATCCAGTTTGATTGATACAAAGTGGAAGTGTGGCTAGCTCAGTGTAGGGTGGGAATGGATCATCCGAGATAGAAGTTACTGTTTGTCAGACAGCACTGACAGGTGAAAGGGTTAACTTTGAATTACATTTTCATTTTTTGGGTGTTGGATCAATGGGTTCCAGGGTCAACACCATTCTAGGGGTGTCAATGGTGTCACCCTATGGAGATTAAAACGTGTTTTTGCTGTCGAATACAATTATCTGAGGTCCCTGAGTCCAGCAGTGAAATTTGAACACAGATTCTACCAGATACACCAGGAGGTTTTCCCAAATCCTTGCAAAGAAGGGTACGTATTGGTAGATGGGTAAAAATAAAAATGCAATATCCTTTTAAGAATGGTGAAGTTATTAATTACACTTTGGATGGTGTATCAAATCACAGAGGCACTACAGTGATACAGGTGTCCTTTCTAACTCAGTTGCCGGAGAGGAAGGAAACCGCTCAAGGATTTCACCATGAGACAAATAGTTTCAAACAAGACACTAAACTATTATTGCAAAACGTGGCAAAGCAATTAACTTCAGGATAAAAATAAGAAACAGAATGGAACAAAGCACAGGCAAATCCTAGAGAAACACCTGACCAAATCTACACTTGAGTGGGCTTACCAAGAAGACAGTGAATGTTCCTGAGTGGCAGAGTTACTTGAAAATTTATGGCAAGTCCTGAAGAAGGTTGTCTGGCAAGGATCAACAACCAATTTGACAGAGCTTAAAGAAAAATAGTTTTGAAAAGAATAATAGGTAAATGTTGCACAATCGAGGTGTGGAAAGAGACTTCCTCAGTAAGACTCACCGCTGTAATTGCTGCCAAAGGTGCTTCTACAGGGGGTGGAAATACTTATGTACAACTTCCTGTCAATTGAATTGTGCACAGAGTTTCTACATAGAGATGCAATTCCGTTGATGATTTTGACTAACCCTCTTCCACATCTCAAAATAATTAACTATCTCTGACTAACCCTCTCCCCATCCCAAAATAATTAACCATCTCTGACTAACCCTCATCCCAGTCCTAATAGTGATTATCTTTGTTCCATGTGTCCTCTTCAATGATGGGGTGGAAGAGGCAGACAATGAGATAGACCATGGTGCAGACTCGGATGGTGAGTACAAAGCATAGATGGTCAAGAGTACGAGAGCAGACTTTCAAATTAAATGTGAGTATCAAATTATATGAGACATAGTACAGTACCCAAAGTCAATGTTAGATTGTGTTAATTATTATACAACCATGTTTGGTCCCTTAAAGATTCAGTTGTCTTAGCCTCGTTTGATCCTTCAACATGGTTTACTTGTCTTAGCCTTGTTTTATCCACTTACATGGATTAGGTTTCTTAGCTGCCTTTGATCCATTAACATGGTTTAATTGTCTTAGCTGCGTTTGATCCCATAAAAAGGTTACAGTTGTCTTAACCATATTATCTACTTTATTTTTATAATCCCATTCTACATTTCTGCTTTATTTTATCACCTCTTATTTACTATACTGCTGCATTACTCTCTCATGTCCACTGTTATTGGACTTATGTTTTGCAATTTACATGTCATTCTTGTCTATCATAATGGTATATTTGTGTGGAAACATGTTTTGTCTTTATCTTTCTACCTTTTATTATTATATATTTTTTTAAATTTAAGAAATGTGCTGTATGAATACAGTTTGATTGATTAAAAGTGGAAGTGTTGCTAGCTCAGTGTAGGGTGGGAATGGATCGTCCAAGATAGAAGTTATTGTTTGTCAGACAGCACTGACAGGTGAAAGGGTTAACTTTGAATTACATTTTGTGGTGTTGGATCAATGAGTTCCGGTGTCAACACCATTCTTGGGGTGTCAATGGTCACGCCCACCCTATGGAGATTAAAACATGTTTTTGCTGTGGAATACAATTATCTGAGGCCCCTTAGTCCAGCAATGAATTTAAAACACAGATTCAACCAAATACATCAGGAGGTTTTCACAATTCCTTGCAAAGAAGGATACCTATTGAATATCCTATGAATAATGGTGAAGTTATTAATTACACTTTGGATGGTGTATCAAATCACAGAGGCACTACAGTGATACAGGTGTCCTTCCTAACTCAGTTGCCGGAGAGGAAGGAAACCGCTGAAGGATTTCACCTAGAGGCAAATAGTTTAAAACAAGACACTAAACTATTATTGCAAAACATGTGGGCAAGTAATTAACTTCAGGATAAAAATAAGAAACAGAATGGAACAAAGCACAGGCAAAATCCTAGAGAAACACCTGACCAAATCTACACTTGAGTGGGCTTACCAAGAAGACAGTGAATGTTCCTGAGTGGCAGAGTTACTTGAAAATGTATGGCAAGTCCTGAAGAAGGTTGTCTGGCAAGGATCAACAACCAATTTGACAGAGCTTAAAGAGTTAAATAGTTTTGAAAAGAATAATAGGTAAATGTTGCACAATCGAGGTGTGGAAAGAGACGTCCTCAGTAAGACTCACCGCTGTAATTGCTACTAAAGGTGCTTCTACAGGGGGTAAGAATACTTATGTAAATGACATATTTCTGTATTTCATTTTCAGTAAATGTTCTAACATTTATAAAAACATGTTTTTACTTTGCCATCATGGGGTATTATGTGTAGACCTGTGAGAAAAAAAATATTTAATCAATTATGAATTTAGGCCGTAACGCAACAAAATGTGGAGTACGTCAAGGGGTATGAATAAGTTTTGAAGGCAGTGTATGTAGAAAAAGTGCTGTAATTTCTAAACGGTTCACCCGGTTTGGATAAAAATACCATCAAATCATATCTGACAGTGTTGCACTTTAACCTCATAGTCATTGTATCATTTAAAATCCAAAGTGCTGAAGTACAGAGCCAGAACAACAACAAATATGTCACTGTCCCAAACATGTTGGAGCTCACTGAACATGAAATGTGCAAATGTTATCAAATAATTCAGCCTTCGCTGGCATTCATACTGTAATACTTCTACATTTGTGTAGAAAAAATGGAATAAAAAAATGTTCTACTATTTAGTTTCATGTTCCATTTTTACATTACAATCTGCAAGCAAGGTATGCTGCACTTGGTCCTTTCTTGGATAAACGTTGCCTGTTGTTTTCACACTTAAAAAAGCAAGACAAATATATTGATGAAGTAACAATGGAGGAAATACTACCATTGTACAGTACACCACTAAGACTGACCAGTTTTAGTTCAATGTAAAAGCAGGTAACACTTCCTGTCAATTTAATTGTGCAAAAAGTTTCTACACAGGGACGCAATTCCGTTGATGATTTCACACCATTTAAGTTAACTCATTTCAGGATTGATGGTGGTTTTTTAACATACATTTTAACTAACCCTCTCCCCATCTTAAAATAACTATCTCTGACTAACCCTCTCCCACATCCCAAACAAATTTACTATCTCTGAATAACCCTCTCCCCATCCCAAAATATTTAACTCTCTCTGACTAACCCTCTTCCCAGTCCTAATAGTGATTATCTTTGTTCCATGTGTCCTCTTCATTGATGGGGTGGAAGAGGCAGACAATGAGACAGTCCATGGTGCAGACTCGGATGGTGAGTACAAAGCATAGATGGTCAACAACCAAGAGAATGAAGAAAGGAGAAAAAAGTAAAAGACAGAAGTAAACAACAATGCAAAAAATGTAAATAAAAAAACAAACAAGTTTATCTAAAAAACAAAGGACATCAAGGGCAAGTAAAATTATAACAGCAATGCCAACTGTATATGTTTGTGTGCATGTCTGGCACTATTACATTTACAGTATGTGTGTTTACTTGCATGCGTTTATTTGAATGAGAGTGTATATGCATGTGTACAAACACCTGCACGGCATCAGCCTCAGGCAAACTGGCGTTAGCTGTAAAAACACTGCCCCTGTCATGATCTTTGGAAGGAGTGGACCAAGGCGCAGCGAGTGTAGGGTTCCACATATTTTAATGAACTGGACCCAAAAACAACAAAGTATGTACAGATTGTAACAACAATGTTGCACACAAGCACTAACAACAACCAATAACCCACAAACCATGTGGGGGAATGAAAAAAAAACTAAGTATGGTCCCCAATTAGAGACAACGACAATCAGCTGCCTCTAATTGGGAACCATCCAAAACCAGACATAGAAATAATAACATAGAAAAAAAAAAAAATCCTGGTCACGTCCTGACCAAAACACCATAGAGAAGCCAGAGGGCTATCTATGGCCAGGACGTGACAGCCCCTCAGTGTCATTCAAACATATTTTTTATTATGTTTTATTTTGACTTTTTTAAAAACTTTTATCTTTGACCATCATTCTCTCCCCCGCCCAGCAACTCCACTCCCACTTATCTCCAATTCCACATCCAAACCATCAGCTTCCCTCAGCCCCTCTCACCTATCTCTGCTGGCCACCATCTTCGGATTTCTACGCACCATATATCTTTCAACTATGCTTTGATGTTTAACGTACAATTTCAATCTATTTAATCGAATAGAATCCACAGATTGCGAGATGAAGATAAATACATTTACTAAGAGTATTAGTAATTGACTGACCCGGTCTCTCCAGATCTCCTAACAGTACTATTTCTAGGTTCAATTTTAGATCAATGCTATACATTTTCAGCCAGTCCTGAACCTGAGACCAGAAACAGACTACCTGAGGGCAATACCAAAATAAATTGTATTTTTATTCTGTGTCCTCACAACAAAATCTGCAGAGCTTCGATGATTTTATGCTTACATACACCTTTGGTTAAGGTGTATGTAAACTTCCGACTTCAACTGTACCTCTAACGGTATGCCATCAAGCCCTGGGGTTTTTCCAGACTGACAGGATTTAATAGCCTCAAAAAGTTATTCCTCTGTAATTTGTCCTTCACACTTAACCTTTGTACATTTGTTAATTTTTTTAAATTAGAATTCCTTATCGTAATCTTCATTCAGTGGGAGAGGATGGGACGGAAAAGAGAACATTGGCCTAAAATATTTAGCTTCCTTTTAAAATATAATTTGGAGAACCATAGATGACTCCGTCTTCAGTAACGAGTTTCTGCTAATTCTTTTTGTTAGCGTTTCTGCGTTGAAGATTCAGGAAGAATTTGGGGCATTTTTTCCATATTTCATCCAGTTTGCTTCAATTTTGTAATAGATTACATTAGATAGTTCTTGAATAAGTTTCTCAAGTTCTTTTTGTTTTTCCTCTAACTTTCTTTTGTATCTCTGTAGTATAGTTTTTATTGCTATCTACCTGTACTATTAGGTTATGTATTTCCCTTGTTACTCTTCTACAACTCAGTTGGACGTTAATAATGAATTTGCAAAAGCAAATTTTATTAATTCATCAATGACAATGATTAATCATAACTGGATAGGCTATCTGGGAATTACATTTTACTTAACCTGGGAAGTTGGTTCATCTAGGTTACTTTTGCATGTCTCATTTAATTGGAATAACCTAGAAAGGTATGTTCGACAATTTAATTCATGAGACGATGACATCCAAGCACTTGGGATTGTCTGGATTATCGTAAAAGGTGTAAACAGTAGTTTAAAAGTTAGGTTACATTCACCTCTCCCTAAGGCCAAAACCACATGGGATTCCTGCTGGAGGCGGGACTTTCGTCAGTACTGGGGTTACTGAATGTGCTTTGCAAAAGCAGATTTTACTCTTTGATCCATATGAATGATAAATCAAACCTGTATAGCCATTTGGGAATTAAACTTTAAATTAACCTGAGAGCGTTGCTTCATCTAGGTTAATGTGAGAAGTATACATTTTCACATTGTAGAAAACCAATTAATTTGGATATTATTTAAAAGTTCCACCTGAAAGGTAAATCTGGCAATTTCACTTGTTAGTTAAATTGAATGAGACATTGATATCCAATCAATTGATTGGCTGGATATCCTAAGTACTCACTTGTTGAGCGTGATCCAGTTTGGGTGTCACCTAATTATTTTTCAAGAAATGTACTGGCGATTATTCAACACCAGGGGGTCACTGATTGCAGAAAGCTGAAATCCTGGAAGTACAAAAGGCGGGACTTCTGTCGCGCAAGGCAGAGGAATTTCAATGTGACCCAGGAAAAAGATAAATGCTGTTTCCCTTTGTTAGCTTAGCATCTCGTGCAAGCTAATCCTATTTTGTACAGAATCTCCCCTCCACCATGGAAAGGGGGGTTTACTTGTGACGTCTCACATTAACCCATTCGGCGTACTATTTGCTAGCATTATAATACCGGAGCGACACGGTACATAAATACAGACACAGATGCCTACCAGCACTGGCTAAGCGCGGTAGACAGATAATACTTTGGCTCGGTCACCGAACATATCTCTCTAATTTCTAACATTACTGGCTCTATGCCCTTGCTCTAGAAATTAATATTCACCAACAGAAATAGTACCGTTTGGCCTACGGGACTAAATATGGAATTTACAACTCATTGCTCTGATGCTATTGACACACGACCGGAGGTGCTTCCAAATAGCTTGTTCAAATGGAAACACACACAACCAATATCTGTATACAATGCAGTCTGTTTGTACAACTCTGTTTGCACAATTGATATATATATATATAATTCAACAGCAAAGTCCAATTCTATCTTAGATTCCTCACACAGGGCATCATAATATGTCGTGTCTTTAGCATCATTAAAAGTGAAGTCTGTTATTTTATCAAATCAATTCTCTGTAACTAACTAAATAATCAAAGATATGCATAAACAAACAACAGTAGATCTGGTAACAAGGTGGTGATAGGGGAGATTCCCTAGTGGGCTAAGCCGATATGACGGCTTGGTGGACAAAGGGAAGTGGGTGTGGACTGAGAATAGGCGGGAAAGACCAAAGGGATCATTTGCACATGAACACACACTCTATTCGGGAATAAACCCCCCTGGGGTGGCAGGTAGCCTAGTGGTTAGAGTGTTGGACTTGTAACTTAAAGGTTGCAAGGTCAAATCCCTGATCTGACAAGCTAAAAATCTGTCTCTGAACAAGGCAGTTAACAAACTGTTCCTAGGCCATCATTGAAAGTAAGAATTTGTTCTTAACTGACTTGCATGGTTAAATAAAAATTGTAATCAGTATATATTTATGCCCAGTGTGTTGTTGTGATTTCTGTTGGAATCGTCCATCTACTACCCTGAAGATCAAAGTCTTTTGTGGTTAGGATGGATCCTTAGAATAGATGTGTATTCGTAATCCCAGGCTTACTTAATTTCTAGCTGCAGACTAGTAATTAGTATCTAAGATTTGCTCTTATTCTGTAGGGATCGATAGTCAGAGTTGAACCATTTCCCGCTGTGTAGCCAATGCTCCACGTGGTATGGTTAGGAATTCAACAACCATTGCAACCTTAGCTTCCACTGAGGTTTTTGTGGTCTGAAGAGGATATTCTCAGGAGGGGGTTTTATTCTTAACAGTAGAAAAGGTGGTTCTATGATGCCAGATCATGTCTGTGCTCATGGGGGTGGCAAATGACTTAGTTAAACGTTAAAGGGAATACAGTTCTCTCGCATTAATGGTTTAACATCCCATTACATCATTTCACAAATAGTTTCATCTTTACTCTCATTTTATACAAGAATGATGCCAACCCCATCCTTGAGAAATGTACACATTCATAGATATGATTATGTGTGTATCCTGTCCTCTCTGAGGTCACCAAATGAAACACACTCGTCATACTCGTCCCTTAAGTGTCCACGGACCATTCCCACCTCCTCACAAGTGGGCATTTTGTTTCAAATTCCCATTTTTGGGATTTAGGAGTTTGCCATGTGAAATCCTTTGCTCTCTATGTGTCTCTTTCTGCATGGCCAGGGGGAGAGAGTCTCCGCAAGGAATTTACAACCTGAGATAACAGAACCTGGGTGTAGGAGAGAGAGAGAGAGATGCCACTATCTATACCCAGAAAGGGCCACGTCATGACACTAGGGACAGGAAGACACACCTCCATCGGTAGGAGGAGGCTAGGGACAGGTAAGACACACCTTTCCCAGGCAGGAGGAGGCTATGAACATGTAGGACACACCTCTACAAGTCAGATGAAGCTAGGGACAGGTAAGAAAGACAGGGACAAGTGGGATACCTAAGCAAGGACATGTACTGGAGACAGAGATGACCAGGTAATGGTTTATGTTTCACTTTATGTTTCACTTCATGTGCCTTCAGGTGACCTGTCTGTGTTGCTGGGGGCTGGGGCTGGTGCTGCTGGAATGGGTCTCCTCGCGGTCCTAGCTCTAACCTACAGGTCAGACACATACATGAAACATCAATCTTAATGTTTTAAGTGCCCGTGTAAAGTTGCTTTGTAATTTACCCCCTGGCTATGTATAGTAAATATGGCTTTATTCCTGTTTATTTGGCAGTTTGAAAATTTGACGTGGCGATCGTATTTCTGGACGTTGGGTTGATAAAGGTTTTGTTTTGTGCTGTTATGCCCTCAGGAGAATGCGGCCATGGAATTTAAATCCGGAGGACACACCAGAACTCACACTAACATCCCGGGTGAGTTTCAATGCACACCAAAAAGGTTATTAGTTTTATGTTTTGTCCCTGTAGGGGAAGCCTTTCTTGGGCTGTGAATAACCTTTTTATAGCGGTTCTTTGAATAACTATTTCTGTAACCATTTGTTGAATTGAGGACGGTTCTACCAGGAACAAGAGGATTCTTCATTACACTGTTAAAAGTTTCCTGCTAACTGGTTACAGAAAACATACAGTTAGGGACTAGTTAGGGATTAGTGGGATGCTAGCGCCCCACCTGCGACAACATCCGGTAAAATGCAGAGCGCCAAATTCAAATGACAAAAATAGTAATATTAAACATTCATGAAAATACAAGTGTTGCACACCATTCAAAAGCTTAGAATCTTGGTCAACTCTAAGCGTTGTCATATTTCAAAAAGGCTTTACGGCGAAAACATAGCATTTGATTGTCTGAGGACAGCGCCCCGCATACATATTCAATTAGCATAATAACATAACCAGCACGGGGTGTCACAAAACTCAAAAATAGCGATAAAATAAATTGCTTACCCTTGAAGATCTTCCTCTGATGGCAATCCAAAGGGTCCCAGCTACACAATAAATTGTCATTTTGTTCGATAAAGCCCCTTTTTATATCCCAAAAGCTCAGTTTGGTTGGCGCGTTTTGTTCAGTAATCCACCGTTCCACTCGTTCAATATACAAGACACAGAAAACTTTAAAAAGTTACCTACAAACTTTGCCCAAACAACTCAAAACAACGTTTCTAATCAATCCTTAGGTACCCTATTATGTATATAAACTATAATATTTCAGACGGAAAATAACCTGCTCAATAGAAAAGTAAAAAACTGAAGTGCGCGCTATCTGTCACGCGCGCAAATCAGTACAGGTCACCGTTGATCCACTGTGAAAAACAGCTCTTACTCTTTGGTTTTTAAAAAATCAAGCCTGAAACCTTGACTAAAGACTGTTGACATCTAGTGGAAGCCATAGGAACTGCAATCTGGAAGCTAAATCCCCCTGCTTTGAATAGCATGTCAAAAGAAAAAGTGTGACATCACAAAATCACATTTTCTGGATGGATTTTCCTCGGGTTTTCACCTGCTAAATCAGTTCCGTTATACTCACAGACATTATTTTAACAGTTTTAGAAAATTCAGAGTGTTTTCTATCCAATACTACCAATTATATGCATATCCTAGCTTCTGGGATTGAGTAACAGGCAGTTTACTTTGGGCATGCCAGACTCTCAAAACTTCCGAAGCCTAACAAGTTTTAATATACACAATGTTGCTGTATTTTATTATTAAAGTATTAATGCTGTAAGGGACAGTATGCTGCTGTATACCCACGTGGGTTCTTGGTTTCGTCCCTGTAGGGCGGAACCTTTTTGGGTTCTACGCAGAACCCTCTCATGAAAAACCTTCTGGTTCCAGGTAGAACCAATTACAGGTTCTACAGTTATACTTATAGGATACTTCAGATGCGCTTATGGCACACACTGTAATGTGTTACCAGCTACTGAGTTGCAGTAAATATTCAGTAACAACTTATATGGTATTTTTACAGCTGAACTGTATTTGTATAGTTGAATTATGGGGTTATTGTTGTAAAATGACATTATGCTGCTCATTTCATATTGTTTTAAATATATTTAATGTATTTTTACTGCAAATCAGTAGCAATGAAGTTACTGTCATTTTTTAAAAACCTTTATTTAACTAGGCAAGTCAGTTCAGAACAAATGCTTATTTACAATGTCAGCCTAGAAACAGTGGGTTAACTGCCTTGTTCAAGGGCAGAACAACATATTTGTACCTTGTCAACTCAGAGATTTGATCTATAAACCTTGTGGATACCAGCCCAATGCTCTAACCACTAGGCTACCTGTATATTCTTGTAAAATGATATATTCTGAGCACACTTGGGAAAAAATCTCTATTGGGATTTGAACTTGGTTACCAGTGACTGAATTCCCTGCTGCAACATCAGCTCTGTGGCATTGATAGAGATTGGCCACAGATTTATTGGCAAGAATACATTTCTGCAATTTGCTAAAAGTTGCCCAGAATCAAGTCAATATATTTCGGATTATTTGACAACAGCAACATAAAAATAGCAATGCTCAGGTACACATAAATTTAGCATAAATGCTCTGGGGATTTGAACCCACAACATTTTGGAAATGCATTAATGTTTCAGCATATTTATTACCAAGAACATATACGGTGGGGCAAAAAAGTATTTAGTCAGCCACCAATTGTGCAAGTTCTCCAACTTAAAAAGATGAGAGAGGCCTGTAATTTTCATCATAGGTACACTTCAACTATGACAGACGAAATGAGAAAAAGAAATCCAGAAAATCACATTGCAGGATTTTTAATTTATTTATTTGCAAATTATGGTGGAAAATAAGTATTTGGTCA